>CABFOU010207078.1:5040-15337 GCA_900660325.1 Opsanus beta
CAGGGCTAAAACCCTTCAGCTTCGGGGGGGCTTCACCCCCAGACCCCCCCAACTACGGCCCTCTTGATGTACCGCCATTTTAAACATTTTTCTTTATTTGCCTCTCAAATGTCTAGAAGATCCTCACCATCTCACCATATCATTTAGGTCCTTCAGACTTTATTTTCAGTAAGTGGTTTTGGGAAGCATTAGCATGGTTAAAACCCTTCTGCTTCCCCCAGACCCCGCAACTACGGCTCACATCGCTTGCATGTCACTTCGCTCATATAATAATTATGCTACAATTATTTGCTATTAGCCAGCTAATATACAGGTTTGGTTTTGTTGTTTGTTTGCTTGTTTGTTTTTACAAGCTTTCTTGAAAAATAGAAAAACAAATGCGGGTGTTTAATATTCAGTGGAAGTTCACAGCAAGAATGTCCAATGTGTATATAGTCCCCATAAAACAGTTAATCCTATCAATTTGTTAATGGCTGTTAATTTTGGGTTTTACTGCAGGTGTCCTGCTGATTCCTGTGTATTTATTTTTCAGCAGTTCATGGACAAAGGGATTTCTTTCACATCACTCAAAGGTGAGACGAGCTCGGAGAGGCTTGATTGCTAACAATCTTTTAATATCAGTAATGTTGTGTGGGGAAAAAGGCAAACATGTCCTTTAAATGTCAACTCAACTGCTTTATTGGAGAAGGAAGACGGGGGAGGTGATGTGACTTTGCCGGCTTCTGAATGGACTGCATTTGTATAACGCTTTCCCATCCACAGACAATCAGCCTGATATCCTCACACACACACACACACACACACACACACACACACACACACACACACACTAATGTCAGGGTGCCACCATGCAAAGCACTAAACTGCCCAACAGGACCAACCTCTGGTCCTTGCCCAAGGGACAGTAGCTAGTTTCCTATCTGATGGGAAATCGACTCGAGAATGCTCTGGTCTTGAGCCCATCACTTTAATGTTTAGACCATCCCACCTACAACCCATGGTGAGTTAGTAGTAGTAGTAGTAGTAGTAGTAGTAGTAGTAGTAGTAGTAGTTGTTTAAAAAGTCCTTCACCAGTGGGTTTCTCATACTCAGAGTGGGGGTAGTGCACTTACTTCTGTATCACATCGTCATGAGATCCCACTGGAACATTCCTCTGCTGATGAGAGAGGACATCCATTCTGTGCAAACCATAACAAACACAAATTCGCATATCCCATGCTGCCTAAGCATCCTGGGAAAATGCATTCAAACCACATGGCCCCGCCCCCTCCTCCAGCATTCTGCAGCTGTGCTGAGGACATGATCTCAGAGAAAAACTGCTTTCATTCTGCCAGTGTAGGGTTTTTTTGTTTTTAGTTATCAGGGGGAAAAAAAGCTGTGCAGTGCTCTGAATACGTCTGGCTGTTTATCTTTCATGTGCACTGAGATGATGTCGATGATTGTGCTGCAGCGTACAGATAACGAAGTGGAGGTTTTATGTTAAAGTTTTATCACAGCACCACTGCTTGTGTGACTGCATAATGACAGTCACTTTTGAGTTGGGAGACTTGAATGGGTCAGTTAAAGGCTGTTTTCTTTCAGATTAACCATATATATTTGACATAAATCCATTTTTTTTTTTCCCCCTGCAGGCATGTGTTTTTTTGTTTTTTTTTAATCCCACGAACAGTTTCAACTGTTTGATGTCTTTGCAAATGCACATGCAAGAGCCAAAAAAAAAAAAAAATCTCAATGGTAACTCTCTCAACACATGTATATAGAGCCTCAAAATTCTGTAAAGCTAAAATAAGACGCCTGAGTCACATTAAGATAAAATCAGTTCCTTGCTTGAACGTGTCGCCCTCCAAATCCTGTCGGTCTCTTCGTCTAGGCATCAATAATATTAGGTCATCCTCTAAATCACTGGTGATAAATGATCTAACAGGACTCTCTGGATCTAATTTGTCAACTTTAATTTTTCAGCCAGGGTTTTATTTTTTCTGTTTTTGCGTTCATGTTTTCACTCAGGACAAAAAAAACAATGTTAATTGGTCTAGTTTTGGTTTAGAATGCGAACACTGTCATGGTCTAAATAGCTAAACAATGTAATTGCATAGGGCTGACTAAAAACACAGACAGTAAACTGCTTCTTGTCGCCACTCAGCAGGCGAGAATGTCATTAGAAGTGTCTGGTAGCATGGACAGGATTCTTGAGGAGTTAAGTGAGTGCATGTTTATCTCACTAAATGTAAAGATAGTTTTGTTTTAATCACCAATTATACAGGGGTGTGCCTGTGGTATATGGTGCGGCTGTTCTCGGGAGGTGTTCCTAATCAGTTGCTGCTTGATGGTTGTATGCTGGGGTGTGGGTTGGTGGCTGTTGGTTCATACCTTGGGCAGGGCTTGATCCCACTGAGTGAACTTGTGTACCACTGGGAGGCCCACATTAGAGGCAAGGCTGTGTGACTCTCGTGAAAGAGGGCCTTGGTGCTGGGGTTATTGGAGCCATGGTCCCTGGAGGTTGGTGTTGGGCACATATCATTTTTCTAGCTGCCTGGTAGTGTTTGTGCCAATATGAGTTGAGGGGCTGCTTGGTCTCCTGACTGCCATGTCTCGCTGTGGGGATTGTGTGTGTGTGTGTGTGTGTGTGTGTGTGTGTTGGGGGGGATCTCCTGCATTCTTTGGTGGGCCTTCCCTTGGTCACCCCCACCTCCTTTTCTCCTACATATACCTTGCTTCCACAATACAGCCACATCATAACTATACATGTCAGGCTTGCAAGGCGATTGGTTCTTTTGTTAGAAAAGTAGGTCTTGGAATGCAGGTGGGGTTTGGGCGTGTTGAACGCGAGAAGACCTCAGGGTTTAATAACAGTCTTTGTTGAGCCTCACTCCATGCTAGCTAAAGAGCATGACCTATGAGTGGCATTTGAGAAGTTTTGACCCTGACCCAGCAGGGCGTGGTTCTCCATCTTTTACATTCTGAGAAACCAACATTTCAATGTTGCAATGTTGAGAAATGTTGGTTTCTGAGAATGCAAAAGATGGAGAACCATGCCCTACTTTTTCTGGGTCAGGTTCAAAACTTATCAATCGCCCCCTCGTACAATGGCTTTTCATGCTAACTTAGCGATGACACATCACGTACTGAAGAGTACACCGCTCTTAAACCCGTCTAATTTGCAGTCACTTGTCGATTAATGCTGGTTGGTACAAATATGTTTCCTTCACATAATAAATAATTTATTATTGGATAGTGGCACACATTAGGCCGTCCTACATGCTAGCTAGCTGACATGGCCTACGGCAGCTCTCCATCTTGAGCTTTTGATGCAGTGCACCACCAGTGCAGGAAGATATTACCAAAGCTGGTTTATTCGAGCATCTAGATCCATTGTGTTAAAAATCATCCACATAACCCCTATGATAAGAAAACTGTCACAAAATAATATAGCAATTAGAATTTAAGGGTGGTTGCAAAAAAATCAAGTCGTGTTTTTGTTACAGATTTTTTTTGTGTGTGTGTTAAAGTCCCCATTACACAAAAAGAAGATGATTTTTTTTTTTTTAATTTGGACAGCAAAAAAAAATTATATATAGGCATGTGCTCTTGGTTCAGATGAGAATGAGAAAATATGGAGGAGTTCTGTGATTTACTGTGTGGTATTACTTTAAATTCAATTTGGAGCTTCTTGGGTAAAATGAGTTTTCTCCAAAAGACTGAATTTGTTGTTGGAATATAATCAGACTGAACAGATCAAAACAGATTTCCCTCTCCGTATTCATTCTTCCGTAATAGCTTGGAGTTGTTCACAGCCTTCTTTGACATGAAATTTTAATGAAATATTCAGATATTGTTTTCACGCTTTTCCTCCACAGGCATCTTCTTGAAGCATGTTTTTGTTTTACTTTTTTGTCAGTTTGCAGTATCCCCTGGTGTGTGAACTGAGCTGTTTTATTCTTAAATTAGGCTCTTTTTTATGTTTACCAATCAATGCCGAGACTCCAGAGATGGACGCCAAGTCTCTCCTTTATGCTGATCTCCACTGAGAAGGGAGATCCTAATAATTAATGAAGTTTCTTAAATCTCTTTCAAGATGCTGCTGGAAACTGCACAGGGTGGAGGGAGGAGATGGAACACAAAATCCAAGGCTTGGAGTTACTTTTTCATCCAGACACTCAAACAGGCAACAGCTTTGTCTCCTGCGGAGACCCACCAAAAACTTGTCTGTGACCCATTTTGGTTTCTGGCTCATGCAAAACATCACGACAAGCTATAAAAAAAAAAAAAAAATCTGTGTCAAAGATTGAATGCAAGAATAGTTTCCGATTCAAGCGCAATGTCAAGTGTAAAACAAAATTCAAAGATTTACAGTGTTGTGCGAAAGTTTTAGGCATGATAGAATTATTTAAAAACACAGACGTGTGTCAACAAAATGTCAAATACGAAATGTGCAAGAAGTCATGTTACAATAAAAATGTGATGTGACAGCGTCACATAATTAATGGCAGGGAGGTCGGCAGCATTTGGGATTTCAGATGACAGAAGTATAATTACACCTGTGTCTGGTCCAACTCAGATTATCCTCACGAAAAATTTGTAGTAAAATGTACGAAAATTAATGCACAAATATTTATAAATGTGCTATGTATTTGTTAGCCAGTAGGTGGTGATGACATCATAAGATGATGGACTTTTGATAAAAAAAAACAGCAACAACAAAAACTGTACATCCCTATTATAGTTATTGTTATTCTAGCCATAACCCTAATTTTACTAAAATGCAAATGCACATTTCCGAATATTGAAAGTGCATTGCTCATGCACAAAGAAATGTGTGGGAATATGCACAAAATACTGTGCTTTACTTTTTGTATGATTATCATACAAAACATGTCATGAGAATACGTTGTCCATGGTGATGACTGAGCAATGAGACCATGAAGACAAAACACTTCAGGCAACTCAGTGACATGACTAACTAGAGTGCCAAGGGCCCTGTGGATTACCGGCTGAATTAAAGCCCAAGGCGAAATGGCCATTTTCGGTATAAAAATGGCTGCCATTTCCAAACAAATGAATCTATGACTATAATTTTTTGATGTGAAATATGTCAACGGCCCATATTACGCCCTTGATAAATTAGAAAAACGTTATCTCAGTTTTTGAGAAAATTGCCTATTTTCGGCATAAAAATGGTTGCCATTTCCAATCGAATGAATCTATGGCTATAATTTTTTGACATAAATATGTCAACAACCCGTATTACGCTCTTGACAAATTAGAAAAAAAAGTCATCAGACAGTTTTTGAGAAAATTGCCTTCAAGTGCTTAAAATGGCTAGTTTTGGCATAAAAATGGCTGCCATTTCCAAACGAACGAATCTACGAATATGATTTAAAGACAGGAACAATGTCAATGACCCATATGATGCCCTTGCCAAATTAGAAAAAAAGTTATCAGACAGTTTTTGAGATTTCGCAATAAACGGACGACAACGACACTGACGACTATGACGGACACCACGCCACAACATAGGGTTATCAACCTATCGGCCGGTAACCCAAAAAGTACAAGTTAGGTTAAGTTCATGCCCTAACATGCCCTAATTGTATCTGTATTAATGGTTAATGTCCACCAGGTGGATATATTGCTACATTTCAAGAACCTTGAGTACAGGCTGCTGTGGGACACAACAACAACCAACCTGTTGCTTATAGTAGTAGATATGAAGTCTACAAACAAATGTACTAAATATCGCCGTGCATGGCAGGTAACTCAGTGCAGTAAAGAGTTGGCCTTCCAATATGTAGACCTGGGTTCGATTTTCAGTCAAGATATCTGTCTGTGTCCTCAGACAAGACACTTCATCTGCATTGTCCCAGTCAACCCAACTGTAAATGGGTCCCAGCCTTGGCTGGGGAAGTAACCTGCGACGAACTGGTGTCCTGGAAATTCTAAGAATGTCTCACAAAGCAGCTTGACCAACTCTTTGTGAAAATCAGGTTGTTAAGCTTCTACTGAGTGTAGTACAGCATAAACAGGTTAGTCGATCAACAACCGAAACAATCAAAATACCTAACATTCTCAAATGACAGGGTTTTGTGCTTTCTGTGTCTTTCATCACTGTATGTTGTTGGGTTTCAGGCTGTCCGCTACAAAAAAGACATTTAAATACATCATCTTTGACTTTTGGAACTTGTGAAGGGTCCTTTTGAGGATTTTTTTTTAAACATGCTGTCTTTTAAAAGCTGCGTGGGCCCGTATGAATGAATGTGTTTGCAAGCAGCATCAGCGGAGGCGTTCTGTTTTGATGCATGGTTCTGAAATGACAGAACATTGCTGTCATGGTGAAAAATAACTACGATAAGATGATCTCACAGCACAACATCCAAATGTGATTGTAAATAAATGTTTCATGCTCTGGCGTGTGCTGAAAACCCCTCTTTAGTCTGACGCTGCTATAATTAGAGCGTGACTGATTTGAATGTATATGTGTACATGCCTGAACAGTAAGCATAAGTGATTATTTTTTGATGACAATAAGGTCAGGTAGTCGCTTATAGTGTTTATGGATCATCAATAATAAATCAACTTTGTCACATTAATGAACGCCACAGAAATAAACATTTGCATTCACTTTCTCATTAAATAAACACAACTGTTTTCAGCTAATGACCCTAATTACTGTGTTTTTCATTTTGATTGGATGGCATAATATTTAAACAACACCCTTGAATGATTGTACATAATTATCATTGTAATTACCACCAAACAACAACACATTATGTCTGACATAATGAGGTATTTTGTAATTTGATTCATAACCAATTACATTATTAATCATTGTACAGTTATGTTGTGAATCATTTGTGCTCTATACTATGTCTCTGGCTCGCCAGCTGTGAAACAGTTACTGCCGCTTGATGAGTGTTGAGGGGAAGAAAAAAAAATGTATTCCCTGTTTTTGTCATATTTTCTGTACAGAATTTGTGCTTCCTTCAAAGTGTTCTGCTGCATTTCACAAAACCTTCGGCATAATCAAAGCTGCACTCTCACATGTGATTGTGTGTTTTACTTAGAGACACTAGATGGCACTACAGATGCATAATCTGTGTGCGTCTCAACAGTGTGTGGTGACACATGTATGGAGGAGAATTATGAAACATTTAGTTTAAATCTCTGAATATGGGGATCACATACCCACATTACAGCAAACAATCACATACTGATATATATTTTAAAAGGTGCAGCTGTTCTAACTGTGTTATAGGACTGTTATAAATGCTTGACAGCTAAAAAAGCTTGACTTAAGTGGCTGTGGAAGCCTCCTTAATGTGTCTGCGCATGTTTCTGCATTGGGGTGACGTCACCGATGGTTAAAATTTGCGCGTGTCCTTCAGGACCACAGACAGAATACCGTCTCCTCTCCACTTTTGCATCATCTGTTGCATGCTCTCCTCATCCATTTCCCACTTTTTTTCTCCTTGCCCCCGTTCTGCCTGGCCTCAGTAATAATCAATGCGTCCACTCGGCCTTGCACTGAAGCAGCTGCAAGCATTCTGCACTTCAATAAGTCAGAACGTCGCGCCTCGCCAAACTCTTAAAATGCACCGAAAGCTTCTGCTGGAGTGTAAGAAAACACTGTCCCACTGAGGATTCTTTATTGGTTAAATGTTGAGCTGACAGTCACCTGAGGGCTCATTGTTTTCACGAGGAGCGGCGAAAAAGAATTTTCACCACGTTTTGTGTATTAGTTAAGTCCCACCTCATTATGAACCCATGAACTTTTCAAGAGTCAAGGTCACAGCACAAGATCAAAATTTTTGCATATTGATAGGAGAATTATTTTTCTCAGGTATGTAGATCATTAATCACAGGCAAGATACCCCTGGTTACCATGTGAGCATTCAAAATACACGATTATATTTCAGCTTCGAGTGATCATGAATGTCACATTCAAGGTCACCTAATCTTTGCTTATGGTGGCTAAATGGTGAAAGATGCACCCATTGGTACTATCAGACATGAATAGGAAGTCATATGTCTGCCTTCAAAATATACCACTGCATTTGACCTTGAGTGACCTTAAAGATCAAATTTGCTCAAGCTTCGATGGTTTGTACTGGCTAAATGGTGCCACATCGACCCATGCTACTATTAGATATCGATAGGAAGATATGCATGGGCTTATAATATGCAACTTCTAATTAGACGTTGATTGACCTTGAAGACATTCAATGTCAGAAACAGCTGTAATGAAGTAGAATATACTTTCCTCACTGATATAGTTATCTCTGTCTGTGGTGGCAGACTTTGCACTCACGAGAGATTCACGTTTAGAGCGTTTTGATCAGCAGGTGTTTGACACCTCCAGATTGGACCCACCTGCAGTGTAGAGTTTAAATTTTGGTAGAACAGGTAGATCTTTGCTTTAGACACCAAATACTCACAGCCAATGGGGAAGTGAAGCCCAGAAGTGAAAGCATCCTGATGTTTCTGTTGCTGTGCAACAATACCTGTCACTCACGTGCCTGTTCGAGGGAGCTAAGGGGCAAATATTTGCTTTTTGTCTCTGAAAAATAACTATTTGTTTTTTGATATTAACAAACACGTCTGGAAGAACCATGGATCAGCAGAGGACACTGGCTGATGTGCTTTTGTCTGAGTATACTCAGGGTGCATGACGTACAAATGGTAGCAAAAATGTGGAAAATAACCAAAAGCCCATTAATCCAAGCACTCTGCATGAATAATTGAGAATTCCAGCGAAGTCGGGATCAGTTGCAATAAAACAACTAATTTCATGAAGGATTTTGCCGTGCTGATTATTTTTGAGGGAATCCTTTGCCACATTTGTGTCACGCAGCACGGGCAGCCAGAATGAAAATGGGTCCTGGATGGCAACCACCCAGGCAGATATCTGCTCCATCTCCAGCACTTGAAAGTAATAATCTCTGCTGCAGCCAGCTGAAACGTGGGCATCCCCATACCTCTTTAAATGCTCAAAATGTTTATCATGTTTTTCAAAAAAGGCAAGCAATGGAAAATTTTATGGCTCCACTCATTCTGTGGATCCTTGGCAAACTATTACAGTGTGTGCGAAAGATCAGGCCTTACATTTTAACAAAGTGCAGCAATAACACACCAGTATGAAAAAAAAAAAAATATATATCCTGATGAACACCGTGCTTTGAAATGTATTGATAAAAGTCCGTAATAATCAGTAAAAATTAGTTCCATTAATAAGCCAAATCTTACAGTATTTGTATTAATTATGTGTTAATTTTGCTGTGCTGCTCCATTTTGCAGGTTTGTATCAGAATTTCATAGTATCTCTTCAAGGTCAGTCAGTTTTCTCTCCAAATTTTCATCTTTTGATGAGTAATCCTGTAGACGTGGGTGAAAATACAACCTCCTTGGCTGACGTAAGTAGAGATATGTAATGTACTCAATGCCTGAATGAGGTCTATGGCACCATTTGAGACAGACTGTCAGTTGCAACACTTTTCTAAGGTCACATAGTGCATTTTTGAAAACCCCAGTGACTGGACCAGGCCAATAGGATATGCATGTAACACCTGGCTCCTGCAGATACAGTGCATCCGGAAAGTATTCACAGTGCTTCACTTTTTCCACATTTTTTTTATGTTACAGCCTTATTCCAAAATGGATGAAATTCATTTTTTTCTCTCAAAATTCCACACACAATACCCCATAATGACAATGTGAAAATGTTTTTTTTTTTAGATTTTTGCAAATTTATTAAAAATTAAAAAAACTAAGGAATCACATGCACATAGTAAGTATTCACAGCCTTTGCCATGAAGCTCAAAATTGAGCTCCGGTGCATCCTGTTTCCACTGATCATCCTTGAGATGTTTCTACAGCTTAATTGGAGTCCACCTGGGCTAAATTCAGTTGATTTGACATGATTTGGAAAGGCACACACCTGTCTACATATAAGGTCCCACATTATACAGTGCATGTCAGACCACAAACCAAGCATGAAGTCAAAGGTGTTGGCTGTAGACCTCTGAGACAGGATTGTCTCGAGGCACAAATTTGGGGAAGGGTATGCTTTGAAGGTCCCAATGAGCACAGTGGCCTCCATCATCCGTAAATAAAAGAAGTTCTAATCCACCAGGACTCTTCCTAGAGCTGGTGGCCTGTCTAAACGGAGTGATCATGGGAGAAGGGCCTTCGTCAGGGAGGTCACTAAGAACCTGATGGTCACTCTGTCAGAGCTCCAGCATTCCTCTGTGGAGAGAGGAGAACCTTCCAGAAGGACAACCATCTCTGGAGCAATCCACCAATC
>CABFOU010207734.1:1401-15596 GCA_900660325.1 Opsanus beta
TAATAGATAGGCTGGTAAGGTGCAGATCTCTGTCTCCCCCAACACACACACACACACACACACCTCCCACCCTCCCCGTACCAAACAAAAGAGAAAGTTGGATTTGCTGGCCAACTGTTTTCTGCTACTCCAAGGATTTACTGTTCATTGTTAGTGACAGCGACTCTCTTTGTTCCCTGAGGCGCCTGTGGAGGTTTGGGGGGCCGCTGGGGGGCATGTGACTCTTCTGAACAAATGGCTGGGTGACACTCCGGGGGTGCAGGAGGCCGACAGAGGATAGCGATCCTGTATTGTTTCCTCTGTTGCTGGGAAAATGTGTCAGATATACGCACTTCAAAGGGACTGGCCGAGCCCAATTCGAGTTAGTTGGATAGAAATAGTCGTCATTGCTAGAGAGCAAAACGTGCAGCGTAACCGAAGCCAGGTTTAGAATCTCATCCCCTGGCAGTGGCGTCACCCGTTTCTTCATGCTTCACATAGGCTGGAGGCTAAACGGCAACGGTCATTAGTGCCTTAGTGACAATATGCTGTAATACGAGCGCTTATACGAGTGGCCCAGCCCGGAGCTTCATACTTGTGTCCTTCCCAGTGTTTCCCTGACAGAGTTGGTGTTCGCTGAATGTTTACCAGATGATGGCAGTACATTGTTTGCTATTTTTGGAGAATGGAGACATGTATAGGGGTGTGGCATTTCTACATTTAGCCCGTGGAGTGAATCCACTATGGCCCGGTGAAGATCGGACAGAGGCTTGTTATCGTGTGTTTGCCTCTCACGAACACAACCGGACCTTGTCCCACCTCTGAGGCTCCATCCCGACCGGTGATTCAATAGCAATGCTTATTTTAGTGCCATCTTGACTGCATCCTGTTAACACTGACCTCAAAAGGAAGATGACGGACACTTTGATGTTACTAAAGATTGTGCTTCCTCTTGGAAGACAGCGCCTGTGGGTCTGGGGGACAATTCATCCCATAGCAAGATCCGGTGTGCACACACATTGTGGGCGTATTAGAGTACATATGCCAAGGGTACAGTCACGTCTGTAAGTATTTGGACAGTGATGCAATTTTTGTAATTTTACCACCGTAATGGAGATGAAATGAAGCAATCAAGATGTGCCTGTAGTTTAGAATTTCATTTTAATTCAAGGGGTTGAACAAAAATATCACATTAACCATTTATGACTCACAGCCATTTTTATAATCATTCCCTCTATTTTCAGAGGACATAAGTAACTGGACAAAAAAAATCCATCACTTTCACACCCAGTTTTCTTTAAACAGGTCAGAGGATGGTGACATTTCTGTCACTGAATATGAAGAAACTCAAACAGTGTGGTACTCTATAGTACATTGGTCTGGAATAGACAGCTCTCAAAAAATGACTGACCGTGCAACAAGGAGACTAATGAGGGAAGCCACCAAAACACTCCTGACAGCTCTGTTTCTCTATACACTTCTGCAGCTGTCGTTGGGGAATTTGTACATGGGGCAACATTTCTGGGTTGCCTCGCCAGTTACACAGCTTCATCGAAGAGTGGAACAAAGAAGGGCTTTAATGCAAGAAATATGGATCATATCTAGGTTTAAGTCCCCCTTCTGGCAAAGAGTAGCTGTTATTTCACGTGTTCTTTTGTAAGAAAACCGTTCTCTGTGCCACTCCACTGTGAAGCTGTATAAGTGGTGATGCAAGAGACAGAAGTTGCAGTTTCTTTAATCACAGCCACAGAAGCCTATAACTCATCCAGAGTTGTCAGAGACGTCTTGGTGGCTTCCCTCACAAATTTCTTTCTTGCACGGTCACTCAGTGTTTGAGAACTGCCAACTCCAAACAGATTTATTACATAGTTCCATTACTGTTTGTATTTCTTCATGATTAATGCAAACTAATTCCTGGACGCATTCACATGATTTAGAAATGTTCATGTATTCATTCCCTGATTTGTCTAAAGAAAACTGAGGGTTAAAGAGATTATTTAATCCTTATATTTAGAATTATGTGTTTGTCCACTTGTAGCCTCTGAAAAAGGAAGGACTGTGTATAAAAATGGCTGTAATTTCCAAGTAATTAATGTGATATTTTTGTTAATGTCCTTGAATTAAAGCTGAAAGTCTACGCTACAAACACGTCTCCTTTCATTTCAGCTCCGTTGTGGTGGTGTACAGAGGCGCAAAAAACAGTCACTGTCCAAATACTTATGGACCCATCTGTATGAGTTAATTAAAACGAGTCTTTGTTTTGAATAGAAGGATTTCTAAAGGAATGACCTCAGGTAACGTTGAGTCAGTTTATGTCTTCGGCAACATGAAACTGTTCTTTGAAAGCTTTGAGGAGAAGAGGGGAAAAAAAAAAGGGAGAAACATTTTGTGCTGCAGCGTGTCTTAACAGGTTATGCTCTGCCGAACACAATCATGATCTTAAGAATTAGCTGCGAGTTCCACTGACCGTGCGTCCTCAGGGACAACTGCACAGGGACGGCGGTGCCTTCAACTCAATCACACAGTCAGAACGCATAAAATATTGAGATCGTAAAAGCGAGAATGTTTCTTAAAATGCTCTAAGTTGAGTTATATTTAATCAATGACACGTATGTTCCAGAAAAAAAAATGAGAAGGGCGTTCGCCAGTGGACCGTGAGTCCATTTACGTTGGTCATGAAACATTAACGCAAAGGCACTTTAAAAGCGACAGTTTGCCGCTCAGCTGTTTGGCGACCTGGCGTGTTATTTCCTCATTATTTAAATTTACAAATAAGCAGGGAAAAGTTGACTCGTGTGTGTGTGTGTGTGTGTGTGTGTGTGTGGAATGTGTTACTGCCAGTGAAGCAAGTCGTACTATTGTGCACATTCTTTCAAAAAAGAAAGAACACTCAGGTGAACTTAGTGACACCAAAAGGTTTAAAAATCTGGAAATAACTTGCAGTCCCTTGGCCAGATCAAGAACACCCTCCAGTGAGAGCGTATCCATGTCAAAGTCAACAATAAGGAGACTTCATCAGAGTGTTTGCAACAAACGTAATCAATTGTACAGCCTATAAACAAGAAGGCCAGATTACAGTTTTAGATATTTAGAGATTAAACGGCTTCGCAGTTCTCAACGTTTTGGCGACTTCGAGTTTGTGGACAACGCTGTGATCTTTGGGGACGCAATGGGTACCCTGTTCGCAGCGCTTGAGAAGCTCAGTGAGGACTCATGGTTCAAAATGCTGCTGCTGGAGTTCTGAATAGAAGAACGTTTCATTATATCACCCTGATTTTGGCCTCCTTCCACTGGCTTCCTGTCCATGCGAGGTCAGATTTTAAGATTTTGTTGTTAACATACAAAATCCTCCGTGAACTAGCACCTCCGTTTGCGGCTGATCTGATTAAACCTTATGTACCAGTTCATGCTCTGCGTTCTCAGGATTCAGGATTACCGTGTGTTCCAAAGGTTAAAAAGAAGTCAGGAGGCCGCCTGTTCTGTGGTACACGTATTCGTGTATAGTTGCATTTCATTCAGATAGTTGCAGTCACGTCTTTGGGTCCTCTGCCTCTGGGAAGGTGATGGTCTAGTGGTTAAGCGGTGGGCGTGAGATCAGAGAATCCTCAGTTCAAACCCCCGTCAGGCCAGAAAATCACTAACGGCCTTTGGGCAAGAGCCTTAATCCCCAAGTTGCTCCCGGTGTGTAGTGAGTGCCTTGCGTGGCAGCACCCTGACATCGGTGTGTGAATGGGTGAACGCGAGGCATCACTGTAAAGCACTTTGAGCTTCTAATTCAGATGGAAAAGCACGACATAAATGCAGTCCATTTACATTGGGAGACACCTGAGAAGTGCTTATAGAGTCATGAGGTTGCTGGACAGAGGTGTTTAGAGATGTTGATATCTTTGCTGGCAAATGAAGGTTCAAGTCTTTAGGGTCTTGGCGCTTCCTGTCTTACTGTATGGTTGTGCGACTTGGATGATAGCCGGTGGCAACTGGATGCCTTTGGAACTGGGTTTCTTTGAAGAACCCTTTTGTACCACTGGAATGACTATGTCAAATAAGTGGTTACTTGGGGAAACTCAAATGAGTAGTATAGTTTGCATTAGGAGGGAACATCATGTCGCACATTTTGGCCATGTGGCGCGTTTCTCTGAGCAAGATCTAGCATGCAGGTGCGTCAGTGTTGAGGACCTCAGTAGCTGGAGAAGGCCAGAGGCGTGCCCACATTTCAGCTGGCTGTGGCAAATAGATGGTTACTTTCAAGAGGTGGGGATGTTCCAGTGGTGTGCCTGGGTGGTTGAAATCGAGGACCCAAGGCCATTCCGTGATGTGGTAGATGCAGCACCAGCGCATGCTCCCTGACCGGACGGTTCTTAAATAACATTGTAGACAGAGGTGACAGTTATCAACTTGTGTCAGAATAAGGTGATGAAAATAACACTGATAAGTGAAGGAAATGTTCACGATCAGAAGCAAATGAACTTGTGTGTCAGATGTGGTGGAGGCTGTGTTATGGTGTGGACATGAAAGGCTGACAGTGAAACTGAGTCCTGTTTCTGGTCCTATTAGCCTGAATTCTTTAAAACTAAGGTTGGGACAATACATGGTGTATCGTGATAATCGTATCGTCGGGCCTGTATCGAATCATCGTGTTTTTTTTGTTGTTTGTTTTTATGAATATCATGATACCAAAAAAAGTTAACTACTGCATGGAAGAAATGATCTCTTGCAGAAATCATAAATGATTTATAAAATATTCAAATAGGAAACGGATAACCTCAAGGATTACATTTAATACTTCAGAATAATTTGTTTTTTTTTTGTTGTTAAGTTAAAACATTCGCCACATAACTACATACACGACATAATCGGTGTGAACAACGGTGGAATTACATATCGTGATATATGTATGGCATCACGATGGGTGTATCGTGATGTGTATTGTATCAGTTGTATCGTGTATCATTCCACCCCGATTTAAAACTGTAATTAAAATTCTTTTAATTCCATACAAAGAATGAAGCATCAAATAGCAGAAGTCCACCATCTATTGCAGATCAACTCTCATCGTATGAACCATCTGGCTGAAGCTTGTTATTGGTTGCAAAATAAAGGCTTAAAGTTAAATGAGACCGAGGTTTTGGAATCGGGTCACCAGAAAAGATTATCCAGCCTCATCGGTCTCCTCATGACATTTTTTTTTTAATCAGATATCTTACGCTGGTTATGGTAACTAACCTTTCTTAACTAGATTATTAGTTTTATTGGGTTGTTTGCTTTTACATTTGTGGCCTAAATGTCACAGGGAAACCCTTGTGACCAGCGGGTTGTAGGTTCAACCCGCTAACCAGGCAGGAGAATGTGGGCGGGGAAAGTTGTGCCACTTGCACTTTCATTACCACCACTGAGTAAAGTCCTTAATCGTTGTGTGGTTGAATGCGCTGCAGTAGCCTGAACTGTTTTGAGCATCTGCTGGATGGAAAAAAGTGTCGTAAAATTTCAGTTACTTTATGAAGCTCCAATCATTTTATGTTTGTACTGTAGGCTTCTACTGCTGTTGTTGTTGTTTTTTTTTTTAATTGATGAATGATCTTCTAGATGGTTGCAAGCGAGTTGTGTTATTTTGTCATGAAGCCTTTTGTAACAATATAAATGATTATTTTTATTAAAACTGTGACCTAAAACATGCCGTTGGTAATAATCCTCTAGTGTTTTAAGGCAGGGAATTGGTTAAATATGTCTCCTGAGCTGACTCACTTTCTGAAGGAAAGAAGTCCCAAAAAGAAACGGGAAGTGAATTCAGCTGGAGTGTATAAACCTGGCACAGCATCATCGGGGAGGAAAGTCAGCATCTGGTGCTGTGTGCCGGTTCCAGACTTCATCCAGTTATTGGCAAAGGGTTTCCAACCAAGTATTAAAAAAAAAAAAAGAAGACAATTTAATTTGTGATTATGTTAGTACATCCAAGTACTTTCACTTCCTTAAAAGTAAACAACCTCGTACAAATTGTGCTGGAATTCCGATGCCGTCCAGCTGATGTGGCTGCAAATACCCTCAGATTAAAGATGAAAATCTGCCCTTTGAGCACATATTCACAACAGTATTTGCTTTCAGCTCCAACATGCTCTAGCTTTGTTAATGTTAAAATATTTATGGACCCCTCATGAATTTTTCTTCAAAGCAGCAGCGCACGTTTCCCATGGGGGGGCGCTCTGAGCAGATACAGCATTAATGCGCACGCCTTTCCTTCCACAGAGCTGATGGACACACGGGGAGCTCGACCCTTCAGCTTCTCCTTCAACACCAGCGACTACCGCATCCTTCTGATGGATCAGGATCAAGGCCGTCTCTACCTGGGCAGCCGGGAGTACCTGGTGGCTCTGGACATGCACAACGTCAACAAGGAGCCGCTCATAGTGCGTAAAACTGCAGCAGCGTACTTAAATCTTTGAATGTGACCTTAAATAGATCATCACACACATTTTCTGCATACTAATATAGATCAGCAGATGTTTTAAAAGTGGATATTAACATTTGTATGTAAAAAATACCGTAAAGACAGTGATGTGGTGCAGACTCAATGAAAACCACGTTCAAGATGGACTGTTTTGGTGCATATCCCTTTAAATGGGAAGGAGCTACTGCTTGCCACGCCCCCCCTCACTCTGTGGACAGCAGTATCTGTGGCTTTCTACCATAGATTATGGGCGTGTCCTACAGATTAGTGGGCGTGTCACATGGCACCAACAGGAATCCAGATCTGAACTTCTGTGACATATGTCACTAAATTCTAAAATGAGCAGTTTTAGCCCTACATTTTGCTTAAGAAAGGAGGCATCGACAGAATCCTCGAACTCCATTTCAAAGTAGAATGATGTGGGGGCAGTCCCAGTGCCCTGAAAGTAGAGTTCTCAGTGTTTTCACACCTCTGTTTCCCAACAAAATCGCAACATATGCGTATCTACGGAAAGCTTGGCTTCGATGGAACAAAATAAGCCCACGCACAACAATTTATGGCAATGTGATCTTGCGTTCAAAGTAAAAGCATACTGATGAAAGCGTACTTTGGCTTGTTGTTTTTTGGTGACGGCAGTTGTGGGAGGGCTTTAAATTTTAAAGGCCTTCTCTGTAACTCGATAGTAAACTCTCTGAGGATTTAACTGATGTGTTGGTGACCCAATAAGTACCTTGGTAACAGGCATGGATTATTGTGCATTAAATACGGTTTGTGTGTGTGAAATCACAGTTTCCATGGTGTGACACAGCTGTCCAGAGTGCAAAAAAAGGTGCTGATGTCACAGAAGGCTTTTATTGCGCTTTTACCCCAGGTTTCTTTAATAATTTCAAATTTTTCTGCAGCTGAGCAGCTCCCACACCTAGTCGAGTTTGGCACGATGTTTCCCGACCAGCGTCACGGCACGGCTTGTGCGTGATCCCGATTTTGAAAAATGTAAAAATTTTCAGGAGCTCAGCTGGACTCTTGGTCAGCTTACTCTTGGCTCCGAGCAGCGCGCTGCATGTTCGATGCAACTCTGCATCTATTTTTCATGCTGAGCGTGGAAAAATTGTTCCAAGATATCAAGAGTTGAAGATGTAGTGTTCACCAAGTTTACCCGGAATTGCACCGGGCCTGTTCTGAGCCGAGCACGGAGTGAGGCTGAGGTGGAAACAAATTTTCCCGGTTTGTGCCGATTGTTGTGGCTGCTCAGGAGGACTCGGCACTAAACGCTCCCAGGCAAGAGCTGCTTTGGGTCATCAGCCGAATTATAAATCAGCCTGTTACGCCACAAAAGTAGGTCAGGTGTGAGAGCTGCTTTCGAGTTTACATATTTACACGTTCACAAAAGTTAATCCAGGGAGCTGGGTTGTTGTGATGCTGAAATAACCATTTTAAAAAATGTACAACTTGAAATTTTTGAAATACCCTAAATTTATACTTCATTTTATCATCATTGTAGAACCTAAGACTTTAATTGAAAATGCAGAAAACCAAAGGAAAGCAAAGCAAACATGTTCAAGAACAGTGAGCCATAGGACAGAGTTAGCATAAGAGTTAACGTGATACCTTAAACATAATTAAAAGCTAAAAGTTTTCATAATATGATCACTTCATGTCTGTAAAAGATGGATGGAATAATCCAGGTTTGGGTTTTTATTTTTTTTTAACATCTGTGCTTTTCAACAAAACAGATCCACTGGCCGGCAACTGCTAAGAGGAAGGGAGAATGTCAGATGACGGGAAAAGGAAAACAAGTGAGATTACGCCTGTACATCCGAGAATCACTTCCATCACACGGGATGATGATGATGATGATGTCTGAATTCTGTCGGTCTCACCCGTCTTTGTGTAGGGCGAGTGTGCTAACTTTGTGCGGTTGATTGAGCCGTGGAACCGGACTCACCTGTACACCTGTGGAACCGGAGCGTACCAACCCATCTGTACATTCATCAACAGAGGTTGGAGGGCGGAGGTGAACATGTTCACACTTCCCATATTGGGACTTCCCGCAAAAAAAATCTTTCACCCTGGAACGCTTTGTCCTGCTAAATATTTCAGGACGACAATCTGGGACACTCATTTGTTTATGATTTTCTTCCTCCGTGTTCCCCTGTGACACTTTAGTGGCCTATTTTTATGCTTACTCTCTGTGTCTGATGTGCTTCTGCAGGACTACCTGTTTCGGCTGGTTCCTGGATATGTGGATTCGGGGAAGGGAAAATGTTCCTATGATCCCAAACAGGAGAACGTGGCGGTTCTGATCAGTAAGGCGCTCTTGCATTTTTAGAGAAAAGGCGAAGATTTTCTAATTCCTCACACTGTTAAATCCATCTTCCCTCTGCAGATGGGAACCTGTATGCAGGCGTCCACATCGACTTCATGAGCACAGACGCCGCTCTGTTTAGGACCATGGGAGGGAGAACGGCCATCAGGACGGAGCAGTATGACTCCAGGTGGATCAACGGTAAGTAAGTGTGGGTGTGAGGAGGTAAACGTTTCTGATTACAGGTTGCTGCTCCTCTCATTTTATATGACAGCCTTCTTGCTTCATGTCTCTCGTCTCTTATCTGTTTTTATTGTCCAGAGCCTGTGTTTGTTCAGATCCAGCAGATCCCTGACAGCGCAGAAAGGAATGACGACAAACTTTACTTTTTTTTCCGAGAGAAGAGTCTAGACGCGAGCGGTGGGGCAAGTCCAAGTGTTGTAGCCCGCGTGGGAAGAGTGTGTCTGGTGAGCCAACCAAACATTCACACAGTGTTTAGTTTTTAACCCTCTGCAGTCAGTGGTGCTTCAAAGGTGCAATTTTAAACAACTAACAACTATTTTCTAAGGAATGATTTAGTGGCTTAATAGCGTCCTGTGCAGGGAATGAAGCAACACTCCCTCTGTGCTCTCAGCTTTTCCATCCGCTATTAACACTGTATGGCCGCACATGCAAATTTAGTGCATTTCCGCATGTGCACATTTTGTGCATGTGAGTGCTGTACTGTGAAGCTTTTGCCCCTCCCCAAAGGAGACAGCAGTACTTACTACTCAATGCATAGCTGTTTAATTTGTTTTTAAGATGTTGGATGGCAGCTGCTGTTGAGAAATACAACGCATTTAGAGACTAAAAATGCTTCCAATCAAGAACATGGTCAGTCTAGAATCAATGTATGTCTGTCTTTTCCCACACAGAAAGCTATCAGAGCTCTTAAAAGGCTCCAACTGCCGTTTGTTTTGCTTGATGAAGGAGGATTGAGGAGTGGTCGTGGATGGAAGCTTTGTTTATGTCATGAAGTGTGGCACGAGTTTGACATCTAGTGGCAGAAAAATTATTCATAGCACCTTTTTTAAAAAAAAAAAAAAAGAATAATTTTGAAATTCAACTGCTTCTACGCTAAACATCATCTTTTGATGATTAAACCTCTACTACCACTGCTTCCAAATTTGCAGAAACAGACCAAAAAGTCTCCTTTTTGTGCATTTTAGATCAACACAGACCTCAAAACATCAGCTTCAAATTAATATGTGTGTTGTGTGTCTGTTAATAAGTGTGTCAAATTACATGATCAAACTCAATGAGCATTCCATTTCTTTTTAAACTTCTTGATTAAACTTCCATGCAAAAAGCTGGAACCTGCTGGAATAAATCTTGCTCATCTGAGATAATCCTATGGATAAATTTTTTTTTTCTGCACTTGAATCAAGTTCATTTGAATTCAGCTGCGGATTTTTCCCTCCAGTCACCTGTGCCTCCTTGAGGTGGGGGGAATGGACGTTCTGTTCTCGGTCTATCAATCACAGCTGGCAAGGCCAAAGGCAGTGAAGCGCTGATCTCATGGAACAGCAAATCTGTGCAGATGAGCTACAGCGATTCTGCAAGACCAAGGATGAGGGTCTGTGTGTTGACTGCCTGCCACTCATCCAGGGTTTCATAGCGAGAACTGCATGAGGTGCACAGCCTCTCGTTTCGCAGTTCAGGGGACCCCTCTCCAGGACACATAGGCACTGCGTAAAGTGGGTGTTATGTGATTTATCTTCGGCCTATTCAGACAGATTTAGTATCTATAATAACCCCGCCTCTCACCTTATGACTGCTGGGATAGGCTCCAGCCCCCTCCGTGACCCTTAACTGGAATAGGTGGGTATAGAATATGAATAATAAGCTTTGACTCTTCGCAAGTTAATCCATTTACCAAAAACTGTCATAGGGTTAGACATTCTTTTTTTTTTTTTTTGCTGTATTTTTATTCTGGTGCTAATAGTAAAGTGTGATGAACTATTTCTTACATTTGCAAAATAAAAGTTCATTTATATCTTTGTGGAAAAACAGTTACGTTTTTCAAACACTTCTTCAGTGGTTAGATGACGGCAGTGGCTTTAATATCAAATTAGCAAATATGAATGAATATGAAAGTTGCTCAGAACTTACAGTATTTTCAGATGTGGAGTGTTGCACTGTTTATACTGGACATGGGTTTCTTACGTTGACATGGTGCCTTTGACTATGTCGGGGCTGTAATATAGAAAACGCTAACGATAACCATGGCTAGCGTGACAGCACATGCTAACCACGGTTAAATAAACGGTTAGCGCCTACTGTAGTTAAAGCTGTGAGCGCATATTATTGAATTTTCTTTTATTAAAAAGTCAGTAGTCAAATGCACCATGTAAACGTAACTATGTCTGCTATAAATGGGGGCGTGTCCACTGCTTTCTTCATTCTAATTGCATAGAAATAATCAGTCATAACCTTTTTTGTTTGTTTAGAACGATGAAGGTGGGCAGAAGTCCCTGGTGAACCGTTGGACAACGTTCCTGAAGGCTCGCCTTATCTGCTCTGTGATCGGAGAAGATGGGGTTGAGACACGATTTGATGAACTGCGTAAGCCACAGTAAAAATAAATGAATAAATAAAATGCTGTTTAAACTCATTGAATTCTTAAATGAAACCGCTTTTATGATTATGTTATTGATTCACATGTCATGGTCATTCTAGGGGATGTGTTTATTCAGCCAACGCAGGATGAACGGAACCCTATGGTGTATGCTCTCTTCACCACAGCAGGGTGAGAAGTTCTGGAGGTTGCTATGACATCACACCAAACCTCGTCAGCGGCGTTTGATGTTTTTGTGTGAGTCAAGCTTGGGTTTGTGGGTTGCTGATAAATCTTGCCCAATTGTCTTTCTGTTGAAGGTCCGTGTTCAAGGGCTCAGCAGTCTGCGTATATTCAATGGCTGACATCCGCAACGTCTTCAACGGTCCCTTTGCCCACAAACATGGTCACAATTACCAGTGGACAGAGTACACTGGCAAGATCCCGTATCCTCGCCCTGGAACGGTACTTTTCATTCACATTATATCCCAAGTAGCATTTCACAAACTGAAATGGAAAGAAAGCTGACAAATAATTGAACTCCTCGGCTACGTTTATTGTACCCAGTGTCCAGGAGGAACCTTTACTCCTGGTATCCGTTCATCCAAGAACTTTTCAGACGAGGCTGTGAATTTCATCAGAGCTCACCCCCTCATGATCCATCCAGTCTATCCAATCCACCGCCGCCCCCTGGTGGTGAGAACAGGTGTGGACTACCGCTTCACTGCCCTGGTGGTGGATCAGGTTGACGCTGTGGATGGCCGCTATGAGGTTCTCTTTTTGGGTACAGGTGAGGTAACTGCTTCTCTAAAAGATTAATTTTTACATGATAACCCAGAACTTAATCATACTTTCACTCACAGATCGCGGCACGGTCCAAAAAGTTATAGTTTTGCCCAAAGACCCCACCAGCATGGAAGAGCTGACACTAGAGGAAGTGGAGGTTTTCCGGGTATGTCTAAAAATCTGGTTCTGAAAAGACTAAAATACACAGATTATTATAAACTGAAATGTAACAAATTCACTGTTTATTGTCAACAGACCAGAGCGTCTGTCAAAACAATGAAGATATCTTCCAAAAGAGTAAGCAACTTGTTCTCTAGCTTGAGTGTCATTTAATATCAGGCTTATATTTTAAATAGATGACCACCCCCCCACTCAATCTGATTTTTCATCGCCACAGCAACAGCTGTACGTGTCGTCGGATGCCGGGCTGACGCAGGTGTCGCTGCACCGCTGTGGCGTTTATGGGTGGGCTTGTTCCGACTGTTGTTTGGCTCGGGACCCGTACTGCGCCTGGGATGGCGAGAGCTGCTCAGCCTTCACCCCATCCACCAAGAGGTCTGCTCTGTTCCACATCGCAGAACTTCCAGGTTTTGATTATGAAATAAAAATGTTGGGTTTTTGTTTCAGGAGGAGCAGAAGACAAGACGTCAAACACGGCGATCCACTCAGGCAGTGCAGAGGCTTCAATGCCAAAGGTGTGGATTATTACTGCAATGGCTTTGGTTTGTTTGTTTGGAGCCTTTCTCACCAGTTCTGTCCATCTTTGCAGTGGAGAAACGTCTGAGGGAAACTGTGCAGTTTGGGGTGGAGGGCAGCAGTACATTCTTAGAGTGTCAGCCGCGCTCTCCTCAGGCCACCGTCAAATGGCTTTTCCAACGGGAAGGGAAGAGGAAAGTGGTGAGAAAGAACAATTCCATTTTACTGAACAGTGTATTTAAACTTAGTTTTTCTTGGCACACACTTAGGGACCATTCCAATCAGGTATGATCATGTTTGTTGTACTCAACAACGCCGATGGGGCAATGAGTAATAATGAAATTCATTTAATGTCTTAATCTCTATTTTCATCAAAGCAAAAACTCATCTGCTCATCTACTGAAAGTCAAACTTGGGACTAGTAAGTCCTCGATTGGTGCCTGTGCTTATCTCATGTACCATAATGTGAAGCATATGAGAGTCTAGGACTCCCCCTGTATAGGACATTAGTCCATGAGAGGTTACTTCCCCAACCAAAGCTGATACCCATTTACAGCTCGGTGGACCGGGAGGTTCGAAATGGAGTGTCTTGTCCTAGAACACAGAGAGGAAGCCTGAAGTACACACCTGGAGTTGAACCCAGGTCTATATTTTGGTGTTCTGACACGTATCCCACAGAGTTACTTGCTCTGAAAAGTTGAAGCCTCAATGATGTGATTTTTAGAGAGGTCATACAAGCTAATATTAGTCTTGGAAGTGTTTGCAATTACATGTCTGTGACTACAATAGGGGTTTGCTGAAGTTTAGTGATAATTTATTGTTATCAAGACAAGATGGGCGGTTGCCAAACAGCACTCAAGACAGTTCCATGGATTGGTGGATGTGGCACCATGCAGCACATGCTGCCAAACCTGACCTCAGCGAGACCAGAAACTGTTTTAAATGTTGCAGATATACAGTAGTGTTCAAAATAATAGCAGTGTGTTTAAAAAAAGTGAGTAAAGCTCAGAATCCTTATAATAGTTTTTATTTTCATACACACAAGTGCATTGGGAACACTACGCATTTTATCCCAAATCAAAACATGAAGAAAAATTTCTCAAATTTGTTATTACTTTACAGAAAGTGAAGAAAAGGAATATTAGGCTATTCAAAAAAATAGCAGTGTCTGCATTTTTCTTTACAAACTCAAACATTTATTGTATAAACTGAAAGATTCTTGAAGATTTCGCTTTCCTGTGAATCACTGAACTAATATTTAGTTGTATAACCACTGTTTCTGAGAACTGCTTCACATCTGTGTTGCATGGAGTGGACCAACTTTTGGCACCTGTGAACAGGTATTCCAGCCCAGGATGATTGGACTATATTCCACAATTCCTCTGCATTTC
>CABFOU010208439.1:0-10980 GCA_900660325.1 Opsanus beta
CGCCAGCGTTTTTAATACGGTCAGCATACGCTGGTTAAATCGTCAAGGTGTGACAGGGGTTTAAGGGCAAAATTTTGCAGTGGACTCCAGATACCATGATATCAAACTGGGATGCAGGTGGACTCCTTAATAAAAATGATTATGGAGCTCACAGTATTTAATCAAACTGGATCAAAATAAGTGAAATTGTAGACAACAGTATAGGTGGCAATTACATAAAATTTCAGGTGAATACGCACAGCAGCTGAGAAAATGTATAGAAAAATAGAGCTATGGGGTTTGCTTGGACCCCAGATGTGCTGGTTAGGGTTAAAATGCATCTACAAACAAAGATTTTGGGGTTAATATGGGTGTCACCCTGTCTGTCTGTCTGTACACGAGTTTTGTAAGTGCAGCCTTTCTAAACTGGTTGATTTCAGTGAAACTTTACACAATGGTAGTGCACCATATGAACATGGAAATGAAGTAAAATTGTTCCATTCCAAAGTTCATTCATTCATTTATTCTTTCATTTTCTACCACTTATCTGGGTCCAGATCGTGATGGCAGCAGACCAAGCAGCTCAACCCACACTTCCCTATCCTTGGCCAAGTCCTGTAACTATTCCCATCTGTGAAATATAAGCATGCCTCTAGCGTGTCCTGGGTCTTCCCTGGGGCCTCCTCGCAGTTGGCTGTGCCTGGAAGACCTCACTAGGGAGCCGACCAGGGGGCATCCTCACCAAATGTCCAAACCACCTCACCTGGCTCCTTCAATGCGAAGATGCAGTGGCTCTACTCTGAGTCGCTCCCAGAGAGTCAAGCTTCTCACCCTGTCCAGGAGTGTAAGCCCAGATACTCAACGGCGGAATCGCATTTCTCCCGCTTGTGTTTGCGACCTTATTCTTTCGGTCATTACCCAAAGTTCATGACCATAGGTGAGGATAGGCGCGTAAATGGACCGGTAAATTGAGAGTCTTGCCTTCTGGCTCAGCTCCTTCTTGACCATGATGGTCTGGTACAGTGCCCATAAAATATCAGACACCACCCCAATCCATCTATCGATCTCCTGCTCCAACTTACCCCCACTCCTGAGCAAGACTCTGAGGTACTTAAATTCCTCCACTTAGGGCAATAACTCTCCCATTCCAAAGTTTTCAAAGGGAAATAATTAGATTTTTTTTTTTTGGTTTAATTTATGTATCATACTGTGCAATATTGAATTCATATGCACAATTCCATGTAAGCTGTTTCATGGATTTCAGTGAAATTTCACACAATGGTAGCACGCCATGTGACGATGTTTATAAAGGAAGGTAATTCTGGTCTGACATCTTCTAGGTGAGAAAATAGTACTTTTGTTATTGTTGTTGTTTTTAAATGCATCATATTTTTCAATTGCATTTACAGAAGTTGACCTGTTTGTTACTTCAGATGTTTCATCATATAATACATGCAAGCAACTACGCTGGCCCAAGCTTCCAACACAATGCCCGTGTTTATTCACGTACAAGCAATATTCCATGCAAATATAAAACTGAATCAGTGAAGAAATTACAAAAAGCTGTTATACACTTTTCTAACATTACCAAAAAATTATAATAGGTGGACAGTTCATTTGCACAAGTCAAAGTATGGATCCAGATCATCAAAGCCAGAACCTTGTGGGGCCACCTCTGGCATCACACAGAGCTTGAATTTTGTGATGTAGAGCGGTGATCAGCTGTTGGTTTTTGCCTGTTTTATTCTGTTCCAGTCCCCTTAGAGTGCCTGAGACAACCCTTGCACCTTGGATGGTTCTGGATCACACCTCCTCACATGATGATCCAGAATATCCCAAAGTGTTGAGCTCTTGAGAATATGGGGTCCATTCAAGTCACAAAATATATTTTGTCTCAATAGCCATCTAATTGAAGATGTGTTCACATTAAAAGCTGTTGCAAACTGTTTCTGTTACATTTGCAATTGAGCATACCGACAGCTCCTTCTCATGATGGTTTTGACCTCATTGTACTATAACCAACACTATGTCAAAACAATGCCAAGTGATATTTAAACACAACAATGTTGTGCCTAATTATAGGGAAAATTTGGAAAGGATTGTGTTTAGAATTCTACTCCAGCTTGGTCAAGTGGCAAAAAAATCTACTCGTGCAATCAAGTGGAATGAGTTTGAGAGAGAGAAAAAAAGAAACTAAACAGTCAAATTTTATTGCTTTTAGGATATTAGCATCGTGGCATGAACAAAAATCATTAATACAGTTTTTGAGGAAAAAATATTTGACATTTTTGGGTGTTGCGTTGGAAGTTTGGATCAGTGTAGTATGGGAGCGCAGGTGGGGGTCATTTTGTGAGCTTGATTTCCAGATTTCCAGTTTCATTTAATGGAGGTGATAAAACTACTTCCTTTCAGCCGACCTCCTGCAATTTATAATAAAATCTGGTTGTAGCAGTCACGTTTGTACAGTCATTTTATTGTAAGTGATCATTGGGAACTTTTTTTCCATTCATGCTGCCCTCAGTGCACCTGATCCTGTCAGTTTTCTCCAGAGTAAAGCAGAATAGGTCTTGATTAGCACTTGGCAGGGAGACTGCTCAAGAACACTGGGGGCCTTATTTAGAAACACATGAATTTGAATTTATAAAGCAAGAATGTGTGTATCTCATGCATTCTTTAGATTATGCGTGCACACTTTTTTGAGAGCAAGTTAAGTCTGATATGGTGAATGGTAAAACAAATAATATGAGGCATAATTTAACATAAAACAGAACTTGAATCTCTTATCATTAAAATGGAATTTATGTTCATGCCCACACTCCTACATTAATATGTGCAATTTAACATTGACAAAGTGCATTCTAAATAGTCAAATGTGAACACATTTTTTTTTACCAGCCCTTTTATTTATTTAGTTATTCACTTTGTTAAATGTAGCTGTTGTAATTAGTTGTGGATTGCCTTGGTGATTTTTCACATTAAGTGGCTTCACTTTCGTTTGTTATTCCAGAACCGCGACCACCAAACAAAACATTTCCTTTTTGCAGTTTTGTACTCAGTGAGAATGTGCTGCTTCTGTAATTTTTTTTTATTTTTTTTTTGTATGGTTTTTTTTTTTATTTCTATGTTTTCTGCTCTGCGACAGAACAGCTTTCTCTTGACAGACACATAAGTTGTCACAGAGGGTGTCTACACCCATTTATGGGAAAATATGTTTGGTAAAAGAAGGCTTGTGCTTGTACCTACACTCCCATGATGACTGACATTTATGAAGGAGAACATATATACACACACAGGTTTATAATGCCAGTGAAAAAAGATGAGTATCCACATTTCTGCTTTTGTGTGTAGACAGGTTTAGTCGTTATTGTTCACAGAGATTTATAAATTTGGCCCCATGATCTGTGAGCATATTTCTCCATGTAGAGCTGGAATTGCGTCAGGTAGGTCATCTGGATGTAAAACATGAGCCAAATCCCACTGTGGATCTGTACCAAATCCCCCGTGGTGATCCCATGTAACCGGGGATTGTAAGCTATTTGGGCTTATCATATGGTGGAAGTGCACCTATGTACAAAGACATCTTCCCTTTTTAGTCCCTTGGACCAAGGTCCATAGGACTGATGCCATCAAGATTTGCGTACATTGTGCAAGGCACAGTGTGCCATGCGCAGTGCACCATCCGATGATTTTCGGAAAAACTGTTCATAGAATTTTTTTGAAATTTGGTACAAACAGCCTTTGGGGGACTGTCTGGCCATGATAAGTTGGAGTTTTCTGATAGAATCCCTGTGGGCCCCCCAGGGCCCCTCAAAAAGGTAAACTATTTCAGGTGAATACATACAAATGACTTACATAATGCCACTTTCCCCATATTTGGTCAAATTACTTTTTCTTTGTCCAAAGGACTTCAGGGTCTCAACCCTATTTTTTGTTTTGAAGCTCATGTTTGTAGCTTATTAATTAATTAATTTCTTGAACACCACATGAAAAAAAAAACCTCACATTTGATTTTTGTTGTCATAGGAATGTTCAGACATGTCAAACTTGATTTTGTGTTGACACACTGTTGAGGGGGAAAAAGAAAAAATCAAATTATATATATTTTTTAGGGTGCCCGAAACCTTTGAACATCACTCTATATCCTCTGTCGCTGTTGGACTTTTTCGACAATCCTCTGTGGAGGATTCCTTCGCACTTGCCTAAAATCTAAGTTTCTCGTGAGCACAAATGAGTGTAATTGCATCACAATTTTGAACAGGCCATTCACAGCACAGTATGCAAATGAGCATGAAGACGTCGACCCATATAACTGGGCTTGGCTCAACGTGCTGTTCATTTGGTTGTTTGATATGAATTCAGGAATTGGTGAGTGACTTACTGAAGTGTTTCTAGAAAAAAAAAAGTGTAGGGCAAAATAATATTTGTAATATTATTTTAATGACTGAAAGTAGGCCTGGATGAGGCTCTTTAAGTCTTCTTGAGCAAGGATTCAGTGAGTTTTTTGCATGTTTATTACAGCTGGGTCGGATGCTCCAATACAACTATCTAGTGCTTACAACATATTTTATTGTCCTTTAAAAAAACTATTTAAATTTTCAGTCTTAGAATCAAGTTAAAGTATCAACCATAAACTTTTCTTGATCCAGACATTTTATCTTAAGGAGTCTCCGGTGTCACTGTTGCGGGAGAAGGAGGCTGTGGGTGGGAAAGGATGACTAAGAAATGACTGTGTGGGAGACAAGTAGGAGTGTTTATTTCTACTTACTGGACAATTCATCCCCAAAATTGGTGAGTTACTGCTTTATTATGACAGTGGAAGTTGAAGGGCTTGATCCATTAAGGTTGTGAGTCAGGGATGGGGAGGATGAGCTGTGTTGGGTCAGTCTGTGGGCAGAGGCCAGACTTCGTGGCTCTAAAAACGGATTCTGAACCTGGACGAGTGACCAGATAGTCTTAATTAAGCTGTTTTACAGTAGTTTGCTTTATACTGATTTAACAGCTCATCCCTTAGATAAACTATTTTTTGTCTTCAGTGTTTTTGGCCCATTTTGGTTGCAGAAAATGTTCATCTTTTTGTAGAACTGTGTTTTCGTCTGACTCCATTCAGTTCTTACTGGCCTTTACCAAAGCCAAGAGAAGGACACGCAAGTTAGAAATTAAATGATGTGCTATGTTTTCCTCTCTGTCTGCAGTTTCTCATAAAGAGGCACATCATGATTTAGTTTTACTCTGAGCTGTTTGACAAGAAGATTTTTTTTTTTTTTTACTGGGCTGCTGTGCCAAGGCTGAAATCACATTAAACTGTCTGGCTTGTTCTGGACATATTGTTTCGACAAGCCAAGCTGGATTCGTGTCGGACTATATCGTCTAAAGCGTTGCTCCCCTTTGTTTAAATTTGCCTTTCTAACAAACTTTCTAATAAATTTGCTTGAGGAGTTAAAGCAGTCAGCGTATTACTCCATGTTTGGCTTAAAGGTATTTTAACAGTTACATTGTTATATCTGGGGATCAAACATATGGACCTCCAGTTTCACAATGCTTTTTCAACCCTTGAAAATCTCCTCCTGATTTTACTGGGTGGGGGGGGAGAGCACTGAACATCCAGATTGTTTCAGGAAAATCTGTACAGTGAATGACATACCCATCAGTGATAACAGCTGTGATAATTACCATTATAATTTTCATTCTACTGAAAGTCATCAAACCTAATGTGACAGTTTTTTTGGGGTAAAACTTTAGTTTTAAAATAAGGCTGGAATTTTTTTCTTATGTTTTTAAATCATTCCAATTTTTCCAATGCGGCTTCTGTTTAAGTAACTACAAACAAAAAAACAAAGATAGTCGCCATGAGTGTAGTAAACTGTTGAAACAAGCTAATTGTCTGTTTCATGCATTTAATACAGTAAATACTGCTAAATAGTGTATACTGTATGTGAGTGCTCAATTAATAAACATTTGACCTCTTTATTTTAACATTCTGGAACACAATTTTAGAGTCACTGAGAGCCAAAACCAATAAGTGGAGTCAGTATAAGAATAGATCAAATTCAATCCTACAAATTGCCTTTAAAGTTTTTAAGGGAGGTGATAGTCTAGAGGGTCATAAAGTGGGCTTGTAATCAGCGGATCCTTGGTTTGAATCCCTGTCAGGCTACTAAAGTCCCTTGGGCAAAGTATTTAATTCCCAAGTTGCTCCTGGTGTGCAGCTGAGCGTGCGTGGCAGCACTCTGACGTCAGTGTGTGTGTGAGAATGTAAGGCATTATTATAAAGTGCTTAGGCCATCTGCATCAGATGGAAAAAAGCACTAAACTAAATGAAAGCAGTCCATTTACCAGCAACAGAGGGTCAAAATACCCCAAAAAGTGAAAAAGCAAGGGTAAGCATACGCCTTAAACGGGGAGCCTGTAATATAATATTGTTTGTATTTCTTAATCATTGATGTAAATGATGTCCAAGACATACTCAGTGACTTGGAAATGTTCATGTATCCATCCCCTGACTTGTCTAAAAAACAAAAAAACAAAACAAAGAGGCTTTACAAGCGATGATTTGCTGTAAATTCATCAAAGGTTGCCAATAATTTCACACATTCATTTTATGTCTGCATTTTTTTCCACTGTTGGTGTTAAATAACTTTGGACATTTTATTAAATATTCTGATTCTACAAAATTATTTAATTTGCATTTATTTCTGAACATATTTTAAATTCTGTACTTATAAATCAGGGGCGCCCATAATTTTGATTGTACTGTATATATCAGTTGCATGAATTGCCTAATTCATCTTCTCACTCATATCAAAAAACATCAAAGTCTTTCATATTCATAGCTGCCACATCAGCAGCCTCACAACGTCCAAGCGTAATTGCACAAATGTGCTAGAAATTGTCAATGACTTGACTCCAAGAATTTCTATCTGAATGTTCTTAGTTGTCATAACTGTCATCTCTGGCAGTAATTTGGTAATTCTAAAGAAAAAAAAAGTGCTATTATATTTTGTGTATTTTCTCTAAAATAAAACGTCTTAATAATTTTGATTCCTCACAGAGTATAATACTTAGACGGTTACTCTTATACTGTATTTATTAGGATGCTCCTGCAACATAGTCAGGGTTTCTGTAAAGTAAGATCTGTTTTATTTATTTATTTATTTATTTGCACTCACATTTCCCTAGACCCCGCCCTTCAAAGAGCAGTTAGTTGATTAGTTTGAAGAAAGTCAAATTTTCCAGGAAAATAGTGTCACCAGTTGATATTTAAAGTATGATTTTATTGGCAGTAGTAAGAGAGCATAATGGGTGGAAAGGCAAGAGAATTGAGACAGGGTGATTATGAGGTATGTTTCTTTTTAGTAGTCTGCCTCCTTTAAAAAAAAAAAACAGCGGTTGTAATACCGGTATAAAAGGGCAGATGGATGTTCAGTATTGTTGCCATACTGCTAATTAGTTTACAGAAAATTAGATGTAATCTTATGTATATGAGAGCCAGTTGTACACCGGCTCACCCGTGACATCATTGGTTTGGCTTTGTTACACTTTGCTGTTCATTTCTGTGTGATTACTTGTGATAAATTTGGAGAAAATTTGTTTCCAAGCAACATATTTGATGTTATTCAAAATACATTTGGTTTAGTTGGCAAATAGAGAAGTTTTGTGGTTGTGTACACACAGATGCTTCTTCTGTAAGAAGCAAAGAGCAGGTAGCTCAGTGGGACCTGTGTCCTTGGACAAGAAACTTTATCTGCATTGTCTCAGTCTTCCCAGGTCTAAATGGGTACTGGCATTGTTTGGAGAAGTAACCTGTGTTGGACTGAAGCGCCATCCACTGGGAGTTACAGATTCTCAACACCAGCACCAGTGGGTCTCTGGTCCTACATAGGACTTACTTCCTCTGATGAGAGTAGGCAAGTGAGGGATGGAAAATATACCCTTTCATTCTGGCAACATCTCTTTCTCCACCCACCTTCTTCCTTCCGTACTTGCTCTTAATTAGATCTCCTGAATCCAAGAGACCTTGGGTGAAAACTGCACTTGGGGAGAGTTTTTAGTATTCACCTGCTTGAGGAATGCTTTTCCTTTTACAACGCAGTATGTGTGTGCAACGCAAAAGGTAAGCCATCGTTCATGAGAGAAATCCAGGGCTACACGTGGCTGTTTTATATGGTCGAAACCTTTATGATAACAGTTGGCTCAGGTGCACTGCTGGGATACTGTTCGCAGCAAAGGATTCTGGTGCTACTCAAGGCACACCTATTCACTTTCTTCACAAACATACGACTCCATCTTTTTGGCAAAGACTATGCTCCTCTGAAATCCTTTAGACTTAAATAAATTCGAGCGAAACATGAAGCCAAGAGTCATTACAGCTGTCAGAGAGAGGGCTGTCTTCCAACTCTACAGTAAAATCTTCTCACTCATAGATCATGAGTACAGATGTAAAAGGAGGCGGGCTGTTCAGAATGTGGTTTGACTCCTTTGACACTTAATCAAGCTTCAACTTGTCGTCGGCTGAAGATCAATTAGAAGAATTAGCCTCTAGTTTTAACATTCACATCGAGCAGCTCATACCCATGTTACAGTAGCCTGAACACAGGAAGACACTGCCTGAAAACAGTTTGAGGATCATCAAAATGTTTTGGCCAAAAAGCGGGAAACCCGTGAGTCCAATTTGTACATTTTGTTGGCTTAATCTCAGATTCAGCTGAATGTAGTCTTTGTTCAAATGGAAAGAAAAAGAAAGAAAGAGAAAAGATTTTTTAATTAGGTTTAGGTTTCATTTATTCATTCTTTTTCTATACCCGTTTATTCCAGTAAGGGTCATGGGGCGGCGGGGCTGTTATGAAATAGAATCCTTTAAATTTTGGAGGGGTCAGGTCTGGGATCATGCGCCACACCACAGAAGCGCAACCATTCTGGCAGAAAACCGCTCCATCCCCACCTGCTGAAAGTAATCATGTACGAGTCTGGCACAGCCATATGAAACATGGGCATCCTATTTGGCCTTTTCTAGTAGGTGCCACATAACCAAAATATTGTAGCTGACGTTCTCTCACAATTCCTCACTTGAGTCTTCCTAACACTGCGTTTACATGTCGGCTGTGAACGGCAGATGGTAAACCAGATGTTCCATTATTTTCAGTGAGAGGTCGACCAAAAAATTCTGTGAACCGCAAAGGCACTTGGCATCAAAAGTTTAAAATTTTCAAAGTTTGCTACTTACCGCAGCAACAAGGACAGTCCAGATGTTGTTTTATCGTTAATACGGAGGAAAATTGGACAGGGAGAGATGGATTATTTAAGTGCAGAGAGTCACACAGATTTATTCAGGTAAACATGAATAATTTTTGTGATATTACAGAGCGGAATTAATCTTTATTCTCACAAAAATTGACTTTTTAAGATGCTGTCAGAGTAAGGCCGTTCTGTTTACATTATAAAGATGTGCAAAATGCTAAAACTCAGCACCTCACTTCATCACCAACAGTCTGGTGCAGCAGACGCCAGGAATTCAGCTATCACGACCGCTGTGATGGCTTTTCTGCCACCAACATGTGAACGCACCATTAGTAACATCATTTGATAGCGGTACCCAGGGATTCTCCAAACAGACCTCGTATCAAAGACATCCAGTTGCTGCCTTAGGTCAGCGGTTACAAGTCCAAGTCTCACAGCCACGCAGTAAGACAGAAAGCACCAGGATCCTGAAGACTTGGACTGTCGTTCTCCTACGAAAGGTATAATCATCACCAAACACCTCCTCTGTCCAACGACTTCAGGACTCCATAAGCTCTTCCCAGGTGTGTCTCAATGTCAAAAGGTCAAGGACCCAGAGAGATGAATGTCACTGCTGAGATATGTGAATGTCTCTCCAAGTTCAACACTTTCACTCATTGAAATTCCTGGGCCCGTATTCACAAAGCATCCTAAGGCTAAAAGTAGCTCTTAGTGACGTCATTCTGTGAAAAATCTAAGAATTCCTCGAATTCTAAGATTATAATTGTGCAGGTTGAAGATGAGAGTGTGTGTGTGTGCGCGCGCGTATATGCGTGAGGTATGTGCTCCAAACAGTGCTCTTTTAGATTCAGGATGTATTGGGGGTGACTCAAAAACAACTGGAATGGGTCTGAATGAGCCAAAGCAGACACATTAGTGGGTCATGGGTGCTGTGTTTAAAGCCTCGCGTGTTGTGCAATAACGTGCAAAGCTTCAGTCTCTTCTGTGCTTTCTGTAGTAATATTTTTAAAGACTTTTTTCAAACTCTGTCGAAGTCTGTTTGTCATTTATCCTGTGGCTGATTTAAAAGCAGGACTCTGTGTGAAAATTGTGCTTCCTTTTGGGGAAAACAGCCACAGAAACTGTCACGATGATTAAGAAAATATTTAAGAGTGAAGCCATAAGCAAAACAGAAACGGTTTCAAGATTAATGAGTGGATTCATTTGTTTGAAAAGAGGTGACATGTCTGACAATGAATGCACTCCCATTTTTACCTTGCTGCTTTCCACAATTGTGTGTCTGTTGCGTTGCCATGTGCACAAAGCAATTACGTGATGTGGAGGTTGTTCAGTGATCAAGCCAACATGTGCAGTTTCACACATTTCAATATTCTGATGACGAGATCAATGATAAGAAATTTTTTTTGAGAAAATCAGTTGCCTTTAAATATGAAATTAATTTTTTGATATGGATGGACATACCTGAATTGCCCAGCAGGTGCCAGTGTTCAGCAAGTGGCAATACAATACATGATGCGTTCCTTTGCATGTGGGCTATAAAATAATGTTTGAAACATGGATGTTTTAAAGGTTTCAGAGCAGTTTTTAAAATTTGTCACGAGTAATTTGCAATACTAACAAATGTTCTGTTGTCATCCCCATTCATGCATTCTACCCATCCTTTAATTCCATTTTTACTTTCCCGTTCTGTTGTATATTACATCCTGTATTTGCCGTTGCAGCGAGCATCATGTGTCTTCCCTCAGTTGTGCGCTTAAAGGAGTACGC
>CABFOU010210412.1:6211-16274 GCA_900660325.1 Opsanus beta
AGTGAGAAGGTAGCAGGAGGTGAGCCAAGTAGTAGAAGAGGAAGGGAAAAAAGAGAAAAGAGAGATAGAGGGGTAAGGAAAGAGAGAGAGAGAGAGAGAGAGAGAGAGAGAGAGAGAGAAAACAAGGGTGGTACTTTACACAGGAAAGTGACTCAGTACCCAGGCTTCAGCACTTCGAAACATTCATTCCTCTGTGCCTTCTCCTTCTGTATCCAGACCTCTCCCACCTAATCCAGAGCAGGGGAATATCCCTGAGGACACGGCAGAGAAAAAGTGCCCGGTCTGGTTTTGATTCCCACAAAAGGCCTTCAGAGGCCTCTCACAGCCACTGCACGCACAGGAGAAGCGGTCTAACCACTGCAGACATAAACTGTCTGACCTAACACCCAAACACCAAGAGCAAAGCTCCACAAATACACAACTATGATTTTATGTGGTGGTGAACGTACTGCGATTAAATGGATCCTAGTGTGCAAAGTTAGTTTTTAATCTAGATTTTATATTTAAATGTGGTTAGAGTTTTACATTTAACATCTTTAAAAATCCCACAATTCTTTCTGTGCATTGAGAATCTCTCCTTATAATTTAGGACTGAAATAGCTTGTTTTAGAATTGTGTGACAGATACCATGAAAGTTCAAACCTGAACAGACGAGGCTGAGGTGCGTCAGAAGGGTCAAAAGTGATGTAAGGTGGGTTTCCATATTTCCATATTGCGCAATTTGAATTAGCAAATTGAAAATATGCTTTGTAGAGACATGTACACTCACCAGCCACTTTATTAGGTGAACCTGTTCAATTGCTTGTTAACACAAATAGCTAATCAGCCAATCACACAGCAGCAACTCACTGCATTTAGGCATCTAGACATGGTGAAGACGGCTTACTGAAGTTCAAACCGAGAATCAGAATAGGGCAGAAACGGGATTTAAGTGACTTTGAATGTGGCATGGTTGTTGATGCCAGACAGTGTGGCCTGAGTATTTCAGAAACTGCTGATCGACAGGGATTTTCACGTACAACCATCTCTAGGGTTTACAGAGAATGGTCCAAAAAAGAGAAGACATCCAGTGCGTGGCTGTTGTGTGAATGAAAATGTCTTGTTGTTGTCAGTGGTCAGAGGAGAATGGGCAGACTGGTTGAATGGGCGACTGCATGATGCCATCATGTGGACCAACACCTCTGAGGAATGGTTCCAACACCTTGTTGAATCTATGCCATGAGAATAAAGGTATTTCTGAAAAAAAGGAAGGGGGGGTCCAACCTGGTATTAGCAAGGTGAACCTAATAAAGTGGCTGATGAGTGTATTTGCAAAAAACTCTCAAATATGACCAAAAAAAAAAATAAAAATTCTGTGTTCACATGAGGTGGTTTTTTTCCAGTGATTTAAAAAAGCCTTATATGACAAAAGTGTAATTTTTCACAATTACAGGTCACATGATGTACAAAAAGTGTCACATGACATTTGAAAATACATTGCACAGTAAGTCTGGATGGAGTAAGCGATGTAGAGCTTGTTAAACCTAATAAGAGATGACATGGCAATATTGGATTTGAAAAAAACAATGAAATAGCAATATTTAGTGGGACTTACCCTTCCATCGCCATGACTACTAGAATTCCAGTCACTTGAGTAACAGTTATTGACAAAACCCAGGAGTCACATTCCGTCATTTAATGGAAATGTTTTCATTTCGCTACTGTGCTTTGTCAACATTCTGAAAATATAATTTAACTTTTGCATGAATCTGTAATGGAAACCCAGCCACTCACGTGCAGCAGCACTGTAATAAGCAGGCATAACAAGCGCTTAAATTGACATTTTGAACCTGTGTCAGGTTCTCGCACTGACCTTTGAACGTATACGGGAGTTTAAAATGTATATGTAGCGGCAGAGTAGCATCACCGAACAGATTCATAACGTTCCCATTGCACCAGCGACTAGGAAACAGTGCATTTAGATTGATAGTTGTATCATTTACTGACGATCTATGTTGCATGATCCAAAACGCAGAACACAAATCCATCGAGGGCTTGTCCAAGTCGTTGTCACTATCTTGCGGGCATGTAAACTGAGTGCAAAGGTGGGCAGAGTGTGCATAGTGGCTGGGTTTGTCCGGGTCCATCATTCACAGCTGTGCTGTAATGCTAGTATCAACCGTTCAGAATGTCATTCCCTTTAATCTGAATTGCAAGGTGTTGAACGAATGCAGGGGGAAGTTCTGGAGAGGTTTTCTGGTGGCGAAACAGATCTGAACAGACAGTGCGAGCTGGTCTCAGCTGGAAAGAGACATAAAGCTGGAAGTTCTGTGACAGTTGGATTTATACCTATGTGAATATCGTGCCCCTTTAACATCTGTTAGTGTCTAGTGACGACTGTGCATGAACCGTGCAAGTAAGGTGAAGCTGTGGCAACTGGCTGTTGAGACATACCTCACATGCAAATACCTCAGTGAATCATACACAGAGACCCGGCGCCTGCACGCGTCTTGAAGGTGAGTGAAAAGCTCTTCAATCTGTTTTCACAGGAATTTTGCCTGAGATTGAGTAAGCTTTCATTTTCTCTCTTAACACTGTGATTACTGTTTGTAATGTGTTTTTTTTTTTATGTTGTATCCAAGTATGGGTCGTTGCTGATGTATTATCAGCAGATGTATTTATATTTCAAATATCCTGTGTCCCTGTGAAAATGAAATCCACCCCTGTTGCTCCATGCAGCAACAACCATAGGGAAGGAGAAGAGTGATAATGCCACAAATCAGAATGATTCAAGTTGTCCCCCCCATTTGGTATTACAGTTATTTAGTACATTTTTTTCCCCCCGGTTCCATTTCATGGTCCTGTTGTGTGCTGTTGGACATCGCTGTGCGCACAGTGTACATGTGCAGTGAATCTGCTTGTGTAAGGTGCGTCTGAGTGTTAAGCTCTTTAAATATCTAGTAAATGCTGGGATTTAGACCATGTTTTTACTGGTGTAAAGCGCTTTCTGATGACAGGTGAAATCAATGTGCCATCACAGTGCCACACCACACTTCATTTTTAGATGAACATGTCCCACTACTACACAGATAAGCACAATTATATTTGGAATTGACAGAAGATGGGCACTGGGCATGAAAATGACAACTTCATCAGGGGAAAAATATGTTGTTGACACCCGTGCTGCACGCTTTTGCGCCAAGATACAGTCCCTAGTAACATATTAGAGTGCAAAAAAAGCTTTCTATATAATATGACCCCTTGATAACATTGTGGACACTGAGAGTATATAAAAATCATAGAATATTGTCATGTTCAGTGAAAATATACAAAGAAAAGAGTGAAATGTTTCTAGGTGATTTTATGTAATATGATGGTATGAAATGTATGAGGTGCATCCAAAAAAGTATCTGGCATTATTTTATCCCATGGAAACAAATGCAGCATATGAGGTGTCATTTGGTGGAAAGGTGAAGAGAACCTTCTTGCACATGCGTGAATTTTTTCTCATCCTCAGCGCACGGCAGTCATGAGCACCAAGCCAAAGAGTACAGACATGTACTGAACCTTTGTCGGACATTAACATGACGGAACGACTTGAGGCGGGGACTTTTGACAGAGGATTTGAGCATGCGGAGAGCTCATTCAGGCTTTTCTGGCCACTCCTGTCACTCATTCAGACTTCCTACTCTACTGATATGGCTCTCTCTGATTTTTGGCTTTTCAAAACAACACTAAAAGGGACTCAATTTGAGTCCCGAGAAGTCTTTATGCGGATGTTATGGCCCAGCTGGACACCATTCCAAAACAGACTTCCAGAACTGCTTCTGTCAATGGCAGAACTGCTGGGAGAAGTGTGTGTGTGATGGTAGGAGTGTTCTGTTTGGCCACAAAAGTCCGAATCCACTAAGCAGAATGAGCAGCTGCGGGACTTAAAGACGCAGTTGCTTCTACTTCTAAACACATATTGCTGACGCTCTCTGCATGCCCAAATCCTCCATCAAAATGGAACCTGTGGTAATCCCCACCAAAGTCCATATTCTCTCAATCACTTGGTCATTTCGACTTGTGGATGGTCTCAAGTTGTTCCGTCATGAAAATCCGACAGAGGTGCAGTACATGTCTGCACTCTCTGGCTTGGTGCTCGTGTCTGATGTGCTCTGCAGACTAGAAAAATTTCACTCATGCACAAGAAGGTTCTCTTCACCTATCCAACCAAATGACATCTCACATGCTGCATTTGTTTCTGTGGGATAAAACAAGGTCGGATACTTTTTGGATGTACCTTGTATGTTTGTATCACTCTTGTATGGCTTTTGCAGTCTGCCTTGATAGAATGGTTTAAGCAAGACTGTGATCTGCTTGAGGTTTCTTCCTATTCAACAGGAGTTTTTCTTTACCACTGTTGCCAGTGTGATTGCTGATGGGGTGGGTAAATTCAATGTAGTCTTTATGTCTGGCATGTTCAGGTAGCTGCTGTTTTCATTTGGCCGTAATATAAAACAAATTCAGTTGAATTGACTTGATACAATCAGGTTGCAGAGAAACTAGCACGCCACTCTTTCACATCTTTAAAAGAAAAGAAGACACGTTATGACAAATATTAACCTTTATGGTTGGTTTGAAATGACAGTACAAAAATACAAAAATATGTTGAAGCATTTATCATTGAAATTTCACAGTAAGTACACAGGTTGGTACAAGGTAAAGCACTCTAACTTCTGTTTAAACATTTTTTTTTTGGACCACTTAAAAATAAATGCATATGCATGTTTACTAAGTTTATCGTTGCCAACTTGTAGCTGATTGGATAATCTCTGGTGGTGGCATTACTGGGTGTGATGTTTTGGCCTAACTGTGATCCATTCCCAGACAAATTCAATTTTATTTTCAGTAACGTGGTGCTAATTACATTTGTCTGTCCAGGAAATTCTTTTAAAATCCCAGGCAAATCAAAGCAGCAAACAGACCTGGAGTGATCTGGGAAGACCTGCATAGACTGTACCCATGGTGTTACTGAAAGAGTGTTGATTTTAATCTAAAGGAAGGTCATAGGCAGAGTATAAATTCTGTCTTCTGTCCCAAACTAAAATTCATACACAATGCTCTACAACTCTAGTTCCCTTCTTTCTTGTGGTGGATTGCGGCCACATTGGCAACTTAAATTGTATCAAGTTTCCGAACTAATATGGGCTACTTTCCATCTGCTAATGAGGGAAAACTGTTTGTTGGAACTGGAGACTGTAAAACCTGCAAAAACGTGTAAAATGCCAATGCCAGTGACCACTATTCTAAGTACTCAATAAACAAACTACAATAAATACATTTTGTTTTTTCTTTTGTTTTTTCTTTTTGCGTCAGCTTTTCCAAAGATAACTGGATAAGTATACAGGATAAAAACATAAATAATGTTTGATATGTTCTCCAATAAATAGTAGTGGTATTCTATTTACAATATGGACACCTCTCCTGAAGTGCTCATGGCATATTTTGCAAAAACTCGTACCTTTGACTACCTTTACTTCTCCAGATTAGTAGATGAACACAAACATGTTCACTGTCAACATGATTTTGACAAGAAATAAGCCCTATCAATTCCAACAGTGGTCTTCTTAATCATTTTCTATGTACAATGAGGAGGGGGAATGATTGTCAAAAGGACAACATAGAAAGCTAAGTGTCATACTCAGAAAAGTTTGTCGACCAGCTCCTGCCTTGCAAAAGGATCAAGTCCAGAATCTAAACTGCATTTTCCTCACTGCCATCAAAACTGTGAGATCTCCTTGGGGGACCTGCAAAAAAGTAAAAAAAAAAGGGAGTCTAAATACGGGATGCACATCAATTACATTATTATTTAGCAAAAAATATACAGGTGATGGCAAAGGGTTATGATATATGAAGTCTTACTGTTGCAGTGACCATAGTGACGGACTCCTATGGAGTGGCCAAGAAAGCAGGTGGCTCGGCGGAGATGGCAGGCACTGGGGTAAGTGATGTTGTCATTGCCACAGATGGGCTGCTCAGTTGGCATGGGTATTGGGCAAGGCACAGTGCGGCACATCACGCAGTGAGCACTGTTGGTCTGGTCAGTTACACATGTGTGAGTTCCTGGACACACCACTTTGGAGCAGGACTCTGTACAAGACATGAGCAGCAGGACTTGAAATCATGATGTTAAACTTATACCTTAGTTTTGGCCATGACTGAATAAATATTAACTTCCTTACAGCTTTAAGAAGGGGTTTCGTCATTTTAGATGTGATTTTCTGGCACATATAGTGTCAATGCACTTTTTAGATTTGTGTTGATGTGCCAAAGGAAGCAAAATGTTTGCTTAATACCTAATTGGACATTGTTATCCTTCCACAAGGAAGACAATCATCATATTAAATAGCTATAACATAGAATACAATTAATTCTGCCTTGTTCCAAAAACAGATGGACATTTTGCCATTGTCATTTACAGTCAGTTGTCAGACAGATCTAGACAACACATCCTTTACTTTCAGCTGATTCATTTATTATATAGACAGTGACTAAGCTGGCTAGCTAGCTGCGCATCACAATTCCAACACCTGGTTGATAAGACAAGTCTGTGTAGTCTTTTGAAGAGTTAATTTATTATTTGCATACTGATTGAGATGGCACGCTAGCTAGCCCTGTCATTAGAATGGCTCAACAATCCAGCTAGCTTGGCTCTTGGCATGCAGCTAGCTCAATATCAGACATGATGAGGCATTTTTTTTTTCAAACAAATACTCTATACTAGGATTATATTTTCATTGGGTAACAGTAGGTTGTCAGAGTTAGTGATTTTACTGCATAATTTAACAATGCACTTGTGATGTTAGTATTATTTCTAATTATAAGCTCCATGCTAATAAAAAAATAGCTGGTGAGGACCCGCAAGTCTTAATTAGTGATGTATTATTCATAAGTGAATGATTCACAGGTAATAGAGCTGTCTACACATCCGCTATTTTTGGTAAATCTGGCTGTCATTAACAACAATAGTGAAACAATGGGGCAATAATGTCATACTAGCATTATGATAATCTCCAGGCACGAATCAATATTCCGAAGGTCCATTGGTCCGAAGGTCCCTAAAGAAGGCCGGTCAGCTAGTTAGCTCATAGGCTAGCAGCATGCAGCAACAACAGTGCTCCAAAAAAACTGTTTAAAACAGTAGCGACATCTTTCCGTTCTCTAATCTTCCTTGGGATTTGAAAATTTCTCCATGGTACGTCCTTGTTTGGCTTCTGGCCTGGCAGCGGGGAAGTGCTAAAGCTCCAGGCGTCTGTCTTCATGCCCCTTCACCGCTCAGGGGCTTCTCAGTTGAGCTTTACACCATCTCCACATCCAGCCTGATGGACCTTCGGACCAGTGGGCCTTCACAATATTGAATAGTCTCCATAATCTCCCATTGCAAGCCAGGCCCAGATATGACCAAAACCTTGATATTCATAATCTATACAACCAGCCATCAACCTGTACTGCCATTTGGGCATTATTCCAATTTTAACACGTCAGTTTTCACTACCTCTGATGGCCTGTGCACTGTTGTTTATATACCTTGAAATGGCAATGCTCTGTGTTAATACCCTACTGTCTGTGGTTAATACATAGGTTATGCCATCAGTGACATCAGTATAGGCAGCCCTATTCAACTTTTAAATGCATGAAAACATTTGAGTCTTCTCTGTAAGAGGTTTGTTCTTTTGGCTTTCTTTATTTACACATCTTCTGGACTGATGCGCTAATTCAAACAAACCATTGAACTCCCTGTTCCTTCACTGTTGAGGCATCATGAAATGAACTGCTTAACGCAGTCTTCATTCATTGACGCTAGTGCGTTAAACCATTCAACAAACCATTCAACTCCCTGTTCATTCAATAATGTATGAAGCTGGAAGCTCTTTATTCAGGCTCTTATTTAGATAATCCATTGGCCTGGCAGGTATGGTATATCAAGATGCTGATTAAACACCATGATTATTGGACTGGTCACAATAAAAGTCCACTTTAAATGTGCAGTTTTATCACACAACACAATGCTACAGTTGGCACAGGTTTTGAGGGAGTGTGCAGTTGACACACTGACTGCAGGAATGTCCATCAACCAAATGATCATTTAACAACCATAAGTTGCCTCCAATATCAGCCTCACAACTACAGATCACGTGTAACCATGCCAACCCAGGACTGCCACATCTGGCCTATTCACCGAATACAGATCTTTTTGCTAATCTGCTCTGCATTAAACAATGTGTTATTTATTTATTTATTTATTTATTGCTGCTCTGTGAGACTTGATTTGCCCCTCAAGGATAAACAATGTTTTCTTGAATCTGGAATATTTTTCCAAGCTCAACTGCACATTTGAGAGTGGCCTTTTACTGAGACCAGTCTAAGGTACATCTCATTCTCTATATTCACCATCTTGATATGCCACACCTGCCACTTATGGATTATTATCATCACATATGTGCTTTCATCATTAATTAGCACTTAACAGCTGACTTGTGAGCAAAAGAGGAGTATAGGAATGTGGAAAAAAATGAAGAACAAATTGTTGAAGTGACCAGATCCCGTGGAGCTCCGGGTTTTCAGATATGCTCATTCCTATCTATAAAATTTGCTCTTCCATTTCCTAGTGTGATCACCCCCTGGTGTTTGAACTTAAATTTGACAATTCTTTTTTTAACTTACTTTTGCACTCTCCCTGGTACATGACCTCGAGGTCTGGGTATCCCATGCAGCGGGCCATCAGTAGGTCACACTCATCCTTATATGACTTCCCATCACTGCCACACACAGCATGCTTCTGGGAAATGTGAGAGCAGTCTGGAGAGCACACACACTGGGGCCTTCCAGTCTTCATCTTGCAAACCTTCCCTGGGCCGCATCTGACTCCTTCACACGTGTCTATAAAAGCACAAAAAGGGGTTTCACATGTGTGCTTGTCAGTTTCATGTTACTGCATTAACAAGCCTGCAGACATCAGGTGATCCGCAAGCACTCCTCAGGCAAAACAAGCACGAAATCCAAGCTTGTCGGCAGACCATAACAATTTACACCTTGCACAATATTTATAACAACCACATCTCTTTATCATTTCATACAGGGGTGTCTCGCCTGGTGGAATGTGAACTTGGCTTGTTTTCATAACAGATCTATGTGTGTGGACTGGGCTAAGCTCCCACAAGGAACAGGGGGGCTTTTGGGGAGACAGATTTCAAAGAGCTGTCAGAGGTGTTTAAAGGCTGTAAGAAGTCTGAAATGTGGAAGCCCCAGGGTCCTCTGACACGCTGTAATGTCAAAGTACAAAAGGAGCTGTAATTCTACACACTGGAGAGTCGGTGTTAGACATTGTACACAGGTTTTTTTCTCAGGACCTTTCTCAACATGTGCTTCTCTGTTCTGAAAACTAATCAGCTCAGAGTCAAAACAGTCTGGAAGTCACAGTCAAACTGGTCGCCAAAGAACAGGATAAGGCAATAGTCTGCAGCCTGGAGACACTGTTTTGGTCTCTATAGGTGGTTTCCCCCCTCCATGACAACTGTAAGGGAGTGATTTCTTTCTAACTTCTTAGTTTAAGATGTTTTAAGCCATAAAGTTATGCATAATTTGGGACGTCGTCGCTTTGTGGGACAGCTCAGAGTGTTGGTAGCTCAGAGGCCGCTCGATGCGGCCACTAGCTGTTGTGGAGGGCTTTTTTATGACAAATACCTGGAATAATATAGCTTGCTGTGTGGTGAAAAGGGGGCAGCACGGTGGCTTAGTGGTTAGCACTATTGCCTCACAGCAAGAAGGTCATGGGATCGATTCCCACCTGTGGCCTTTCTATGTGGAGTTTGCATGTTCTCCCCGTGTTTGTGTGGGTTCTCTCCGGGTGCTCCAGCTTCCTCCCACATCCAAAGACATGCAGGTAGGTGTGCGTGCAGGTGTGAATGTGTTTGTTTGTCTATATGTGGCCCTGCGACAGACTGGCATCCTGTGCAGGGTGTACCCTGCTTCACGCCCTATGATGGCGGGGATAGTCTCCAGCCCCCCGCGACCTGATCTTGGATAAGCGGTTGAAGAT
>CABFOU010213488.1:0-12604 GCA_900660325.1 Opsanus beta
GTCGAGGTTCCACTATATATATATATATAATATATATATGCATACACCCTGATGCATGTTTAACCCAGAGCTTTTTCAAAGCCTAGGAATTGCTTGAGCTAAGCATACAGCATTTTGACAAACCCTACAACTCACTCTAAAGTCCCTGATAGGCACCAGATGTCCTTCCTATTTAAGTCATGAGGTCACTCAGAGCTGGATTTACAGCATCGCAGCTTCTTGTTTTTGAAGGGCCCCATTTCTGTCTGTTTCTAGCTCTTTCACGGATGTTTTGTTTGTCATCTGCCTGCCTAGTTCTCAGCTTCGAGTCTAAGCTTGACCCTTTTGAGTCCACTTGTGAGTCTCTGACAATTAAACACAGACGCGAAGATGAAATTGCTTCTGAACACATTAAATTTAGAAGTCAACCATTCAGGTGACAACAAGTTTGTTCAAGATCGACAGCAAGTATGCCAGTGATATGATATTGTACGTCTGTGATGTATTTGTAAATTGACTACTTATATGATACTTTTTTGCCACAAAGCACCTCCAAGTAATGCATCACATTCACCCACAAACCAGTCAACATGAGCCAGTATGATGACCTCAGGGGAAAATACTGTAATTTCACAGTATTACAGTATTGTACACCTCAGTGGTGACATTATTGATGCCTACATTCTCTGCTTTTCATGCCCAGTCCATGCCCTTCTCTCTACAAAACCCCAGTTTATGACTCTATTGGTAACCATCATTTTAATTTTATTTATTTATTTTTGCACAAGGATGGCATGATATCTCTTTTACATGTTCAGTACAACACCAGTAGTGGAATCTTCAATATCTTCAATATATTTCTGATATCCAATCCAGTAATTTTGGACAATATTGGACTAATACTGATCTGAAATATTGAATTGGTGCACCCCAGTTGGGCATTGATTTGTCAGAATTAATTCAAAAGAAAATGACAGAGCTAGCACACTCACTAACATATTGTAACATGCTCGCAGTTCATCGGGATTACTTTCCACCGGCAGCAGATCGATTTTAAAATATAATGCATTTTGTTAAACAATGATGTGATGTAGCATTTTGTTTTTAATTTGGACCAAAGTAAATAATGGAGGGGAAAACTAGCCGATATTAGCTTGGTAATTAGCTGAGTTATCTATGTCATTCGCCAGACCATAGTGGCTATTTCACCAATTTAGTGTATGTAGTTCTTTAAGTTGATGGTCATGTGGTTAAAACAGTGAGCTTGTGACTACAGGATCCTTGGTTCAAATCCCTGTCAGACTGGAAAATTGTTCAGGACCCTTGGGCAAGGTCCTTAAATTCCCTGGTGAATGTGAGGCATCACTGTAAAGCACGTTGATCATAAAACACTCTATTTCCATCTCTTTTAGCCATTTGTCAAAAGTACTACTGCACATTTGATTGCCTTCCATCCATTATTTTTCTTTGAGAACCAAAATATTGCTATGAAATACTCCTTTGGTTGTGATTTACAGGTTTCAGCTACACAAGGCTTACTGACCGAAATACCACAGGTTTGATTTTGGATCTGAGACATCAGATGGGACATCTTAGTGGGTTTGGAACAGTGGCATATTCAAACTACCCTGAAACTTGCCCATTCCTATACTACAATAATGGTGGCACTGCCCTAGAAAGTATTGGCCTGTTCACTTCGGGCTTTAGTGTGTTGCTCAAGATCACTTTGAAGATCAAACATCCAGAGTATAGTTGAAGGGCAACCCAGGCTATCATCTGGGCCAGAACTGTTAACTGTATGGTTGATATTTCGTTTAAAACGGTAAATGGATGCATTTATATAGTGCTTTTTCCCTCTATATCAGAAGCTCAAAGCACTTTACATTGATGCCTCACATTCACCCATTCACCGATGTCAGGGTGCTGCTATACAAGACACTCACTGCACACCGGGAGCAATTTGGGGATTAAGGACCTTACCCAAGGGCCCTTAGTGATTTTCTAGCCAGATGGGGGTTTGAACCGAGCATCCTCTGGTCTCAAGTCCGCTGCTTAACCACTAGACTATCACCTCCACAAGGTTCTAGTGGATGATTAAGATAAAACATGGAATCATTTGAATAATTTTCTTCAAACAACCTGTTGAATTACAATTTGACACCATAATTCTTGCCAGTTAAATCAATTATGTCAATGATTTGATGTTCACCATAAGTACCGCTAACATGCTCACTTATCCTACTTTGTTGCATGACTAACATCCATGTCAGCACCTTAACCTCCTCAATGTTTAATGGCATTAGAAGATAAATGAGTGACACGGCTCGTTATGACCCATAATGCCATGGCTCCTCCTTTACAGTGCGTTAAACCCATTTTCTCTTACTACGTTAGCGTGAGAATAGGAATTGGAAGCCCACAAGCAATCTATTCAAGGGTGCAACAAGCTAAGGAGATGTGACGTGCCAATGTTTCTTAGTGATTTTCATTATGTGCCATCTATTCTAATTCATTTTCAATTGGACCATAAGAGCCGCCGCCGTAAGCGGTACAAAAGGCAGCAACGAACGAAGGAGGATCTTGTTTAGCTGGAAGACATCCCGAGAAAGAAAATAATGATCTTTATGAAATTGCTTTAGACACAATCTGACAGCCGAGACAAAGCAAGTGGCTGGCCTTGTTCAAATCGATAAAGCCTCCATTAGTTTTCTAAAGAGTAACATGCAATTTCTTTTGGTGGAGCAGCATAGCATCTGTAATATTTTGCCCCTTTGACACAAAAAAACCTAATGCGCTATAGCCAAGCTAATGTTGGATTAAACCTACATTTCTGTCAGATGGAAGCAAAACATTGAACACACAGGATCCATAAAGCATGACCGAGCCTGTTATCACAGCCACCACATTTGTATCACAGCGGCCTCGAGGGCCAAGCTTTCATAAAGACAGAAAAACCTCATTTCTAAATCCATTCAAATGACTGTGATCTCACACGCAGAGAAGATCAAACTTCTTAAGCAGCTATTGATCAGCCAGATGAACAGAGACACAGCAAATTGATCCGGGAGAGGAATGACCTCGCCTCTACCTTTGACACGGCAGGAAAGCACAAATTGAAACCGCAGAAGGGTAAGCACACTTCTCACCCGTCATTTCCACAAGAATAAGTGGATGTACTGCGCTCAAGCACCCTGGTGGCCACAGGATCAATACTCAGGAGGTTTGGCTTATGAATAAAATGGACCAGGGGGGCCCACTCAGCGCCTTAAATCAGCACTATTTGACCTTGTATATCTTGATAAATGCACCCAGCTAAGGTTGGATCATCTCCATTATCTAGAGGGGCGGGACGATCTGCTCTTTTAAAGACAGTCATGATGGACATGTTGCCAGTGTTGCAAGAATGGCCCCAGGGAAATCCACCCTTCCTTGAGAGAAAACGCTGATCTGAGAGGATCTCTCTCCTGCCGTCTGACAGGCCAACAGACAAATAATCCTGCTAGTCTCGTAACTGTACAAATTTACAGACCCGCCTTCTTCTCGTTTGACTCTTCAATGCCAGCATTTTTTTGCAAAATCATGTTCCTCCTCCAACCCTGCACCACTGAGCTCACGTCGAATTTATAGAGCTGAGCCCGAGCAGATCAGAGTGACCGTAACATATTCCCAGGTCGAGGCAGGAAGCTTTAATTAAAGATACAGCAGCAGTTATTAAACACTCGAGCCTTGATGTGGTCTACCCAATCTACACAATGTCACATACCTCTGCTGAGGTGTGCTTTTTTTCAAAATTGTTCAGTCCTTCGCCATGAAGCTTGGCTTGCTCAGGCCTTCACTGATTTTGCAAAAATTTTGCAAAAATTAGTGCAGAAACCAATCTCCACAACCAATCTCCTGCGATGCCAATACCTTTGCAGGAGAATGGGGGTACAACTTTTCAGGGACCTGGCACTTCCTGTCTCACTGTATGGTGAGAATTGGATGAGAACCAATGGCCTAAGGATGTCTTTGGTAGTTTGTCTGATCCTTGGGGCCTGCTGGAATGATTTTGTGTTAAACGAAAGATTAGAGGGCTGTTCCATGGGGCACTGTTCTACTATGATCATCCGCGATCCAAAAAAGTGCAAAAACGGGATGACACTGCTTAATCCGGCTTGCCTCCTAACAGGCTGGCTTATAGAGTGCAGACCTAGCAACCCGCCCAAAAAATTAAAGAAAGTAGCTGTGCCCTCGGCCAGACATGACAGTTCAACTTGGAACAAAAACCGCAACAAATGCTGTTTCGGCTTCAAATTTTTACCCCAATAGAGCGTGATCAAACAAGTTTCAAGCTGTAGTACTACAAATACCCCGTTTAAAGAAGTTCGAAGATGATTGAAGCCATTAAGTCTACAAATACCCCAAAGTTACTACGTACTATCAACGATTTTGAGAATCAGGATAAAATTTTTAAACAGTTCAAAAAGGTCATCCCGATTTCAAATCTGGTACCAACGATGGCCGTAACTACTACGTATACCAAGTTTGCTCAAGATTGACAAAGATGGATCAAGAAGTTACTTTGATGCTTCAAAACACACCCTGATTTGCTATTCAGGATTAAATGGGAAGAACAGTGCTCTGTGGAATAGCCCTATTACGAATTTCATATCCAGCAACTGAGAAGACACCAGTCTACACAATGTCACGTGCTCTTGCTGTTACATGCTTTTGCAAAGTCGCTCAAACTTTTGTACTAGGGATTGGATTGCTCATGCCTTTGTGAATTTTGCATTCAAAAATGGAGGAAAAAGTGATTTATGCAAGATCACAGTCCCTTATTGTTACCCGTTTTTACTAAATTGTTCGTCCTATTTTGTGAAGATTGGATTTCTCTGGCCTTTAAGTTCACGTTTTAAAAAAATAAATAAATTAAAAAAAATGGTAGAGATACCAATGTACACAACGTCACATAGCCTTGCTGCTGCCAGCTTTTCCGATCTTATTCAGCCTTATGTCGTCAAGCTTGGTTTGGCAGGGCCTGTGGGAGTTTTAAGGCTTGAAGGGATGAAATGAAGTGTTTTTAGGTCGATGTCTGTCTTTCATAACCATTTCCAAAAGCCAATGAGTGTCTGCTGTAACTGAGAGAGGAACCTCACAGCCAGCTTGTCACTGGAGTTCAATCGCTGCCTTTTTATTGTCCTACAGCACTGCCAAAATGCAATCAATATGACTTTAGGAAAACAGGGTTCAAGAGTGCACACTTTTCACTGTCCGAGACCAAGTGAGATCAATAGGAACTGTGATAAATGGTGCTATGAATAATAATATGACAAATTACACACACGCACACACACGGACAAGAAGTTCCCAGACAAAGGACGAAGGTTTTTTTTTTTACATTACGATAATGTTGAGTGATTCATCAAAGTTAATTAATTAACAAACCCTTGCAGAAATGAATCAGTTAAGCAATTGATTAACATGGAGTACCCATATGGATCACAGTTGATACTGACCATTAAAGCTAAATTGTGCTCAATTTAATTCAGTTTACTGCAGATTGCATGTGGGAGGACGCTGTGCTTATCTATGTATGCAAATGCAATGAGCGATTTGGCATTGCCAAGAAACACTCAGTGACTGTAGCATGTCCATTGTATTCATGCCACCCGAGCCTAAAGCTGTGCTTCGAGGCTAAATTCTCAGATATCACATCTTTCTACACACAAATCATCCTTCAAAAGCAAAGACATGCTGAATAACGCAGATGCTACTGTATCTCAAAGTCACACTCGAGTCAAGAGATGATAGCGCAGTGCATGCCCTCCTGTTTTTGCGAGCAGGTGATGGTTTGCAAACAGATACGCCTGTTAACGACCGCGCCCGAAGCGCTGAGCATTCAGCTCCTTTCAGCACTAACCGACGGAAAAATGAAACACAACATTCACAGATGGCACAATAAAACTCAGGACTGGGACTGAAATTTTTTTTTGCAAAATTAAAACAATAAACCGGAAAACGACACGGCACATCATTAACAGCGAATCATCGGCAGTCCTGCCAAGCCGTCGGCGCGTTGCGTAACCAACCACTGCTTGACACCTCTGGTGCATAAAGCTAATCAGCCCATAAATTTACAGTTCCAGAGTGTGGTCCCATTCCTGCAGAAAAGCCTGACGAATCCTTGCAATTGGCAAGCAAAGGGGTTGTTGTCTTCCAGCATTCCCACATTTGAAGCGTTGGCGAACGCACAATGGACTAATGGCATTTTAAGGACCTTTTAAGAGGTGACCTGATTAGACATTGTTCCTCAAGGACTTTGTAAAGTAAAAGCAGAGCTAACAACCTCACCTTGTAGTGAGCTGGTTGCAGTAAGCCATTGCACAACTTGTTTTGGTGGTTGCAGGGCCTACAACAACATGACAACACGAGGATTCTGCAGTGACAGAGCTTCACTTTTTTCCCACAGATCACATATTTGCATGACAAGAAGCACCACTCGCCCCCTCCAAAACAATCCCCCAAAGCATCCATCTGTGGCGAATGAAAACAGGGTTTTGGTTACCTGATGTCTAGCGCGGTATATGAATACAAATACCTCTGTCACTCCGGCCATTATGACTCAGCCTGTGGTTTTACCAGAGAATCAATAACTGTCCTCAGGCTGACTGGTGGCCTCTTTTGTGGAAGCACAAAGTACCAAGATGCAGTAGGGCAGTTCAGACACCGGGGTTTATGAATGGATAAAAACATATACGACAGTAATCCAATTCAACTTGCCACTGCCACAAAAGCATTTCACCAATTTACCTCTCTTTGATGTATGAAACTGCAGTCATACTTACAAAATGGGCAGAGCTAAAAGGGAGTTTAGTCAGCACATTAAATCTCCAAAGACCGAGCGACAAGTTATCCTCTTCACAATACCACATATCAAGAAGTATGAGCTAGTTTGATACCTACTTGTAATTAAATTGTGTCATCTGCCTATGCAAACTTCTGCATTTAAGGAATTTATTTCTAGAACTGTCACAGGCAGCATGGTGGCGCAAGCGGTTAGGGCCCTGTCACATTCAGATGAAGACCATACCATGAAGACTGCACTGCATCCTAAAAATTATGATGAATACAATGGGAACAATGTCAAATTGGAGCAAGTCTATACTTTATCCTGATTATGTCCTGTCATGTTGTCACAGTGTCTAACACAATCCCACAAATTTTGTGACATGCACAATTCGTTCTCACTATGAACAATCACATTGCACACATGTGTACCACATTCTCAATGCATTTGTCCTGTCCTTATCATTAATGCATCAGATGCTGTGCTTTTTCATTTGTTCTGCAAGTTTTCTTGTGTCCACATATAGGGACAACAACAAACTATAGTCCGTCAATAAAAAAACAGGGCATGTCTGTGTCTATAAAACACACACTCAAATGTGCTCTGTCTGTGTGTATGTGTGTGTGAGTGTGTGTACGCATTCTTTGAAGCAAACCTCGATTTATACAAGGAGGTGGACGAGATTGTTTTGTTTTTTTTTTGGTTGTTTTTTTTGTTGTTGGTGTTTCAGCACCATGGAACCCAGCACATCTCATTCAGAAAACAGTCCACAAACAGCTGCTGAGAGCGACCTGTCCGTGCCACACTTGAAATATATCAATGTTGTCCCAACTAGGTTTAATTATGAATTCAGTACATCAGTGAAGTCATTACTACAACGTTATTGATTCTTACTGGATCCTGACCCAACACATCCTCACTGCATATTTTTTGAACATGTCCAAAGTTCGGCCATGCCCTCCTTGTCCATGAAGCATACACCACACCCTTAACAGTTTCTACTGCATTCCTAATACATTGTACAGGTTCTTACTGTGTCCTCCCAGGTTTTTTTTTGTTTTTTTTCTTTTTTCTTGCAGGCATTGTGGAAGTGTAGCTGAGTGTGATGGGGTTTTAGTACACATGCCTGCCAACCAGAAGGTTTGAGGAACAGAAGGTTCAAGGCCATCTGTGCCCCATTCTCCGTGTACATCTGGAAATATATCAAAAAAGGCACCAGATGTAAAATGCGCCAAATCAACATGCAGATCCGTATTGGACCTGCTTTGATGACCCCAAGCAAAAATGGGAGCAGCCAAAAGAAGTGAAGTGATCCCTTCTTTCCAATTGCAATAAACAGGTCATTTTATGACTATTTTACATTACAGATAATGCAAGTGCATCCTTTTAAATTTTAATTAATTCTTAAGAATATTCAGTCATTGGTATGGGAACATGTACTGACACCACCCATCGCAGAATACACCACACTGCGGAACTGCTGTGAATGCTGGATGCCAACCAGCCGAGCAGTTCAACCCCACTTCCCGAATGTAGCCATCTATCTGTCGCAGCCAGCTGATACGTGGTTCTCCCCTTGGCCCTTTTCAGTTGCTTGGGTCCTCAGCTGAAGTACCAGCGCACTGGATCATGCTCAAAGGAACGCAGCACTTGGGCAAGATGTCACCGCTAACGTTCTCTTTCAATGCAAGTGCTAGGCATCATCTGAGTCTCCCTCAGTAAACATTCAGTTGATACAGTCATTCCAGTGGTACCCAAGGATATCGCACCAAAGTCATCCAAGACATTCTATTTCAAATGTCTAGAATTGGGATTCATTCAAGCTCCATTCATTTATATAGTGCTAAATCGCAACATAAGTCACCTGAAGGTGCTACACACGGGTATGGTTTGAACCAAACTCACCCCCTGAGCAAGCACATCAGAGACAATAGTAAGGAAAAACTCCCTCATGCATTTTTGTGAATATAGGAAGAAACCTCAAGCAGACCAAACTCAGTGGGGGGATCATCTGCTTTGGTCATACTAACAAAAACAAGGCAAAGAAATGACACAACAGCACAAGTAATTATCAAACATGCACATAAAGTTTTCAGCATTATATATATGTATTGAGTCCAGTGATCACAATGACCAATGGTTAAAAAGACAAATGACAGGTGAAGAGCTGAGTCCCAGTAAAATGGACTATAACTGGTGAGTCAATGGTATAGAATGTGGAAACATACTGAAATATTAATAATTAATTAAGCAAATATAATGCAACCTCACAACTGAATGAGTACTAAAATGGACTGTCAGGCCGAACTGCACTTAAATAAAGACGCTTTAAAGAAAGTGGACATACAGCCTCATTCGCATTAACTGGCTCGACTCCCTCATTTGGCTTAAACCTAAAACATCTTCACACCGGAGCTGTGGAGCGTGGATTTGAAGCAAGTCCATTTGGGCTTTTTCTTCAAAATTTTCTGACCGTAATTATGCAGTCGTTGGGAAAAACATGTACTTGCGGTTCACTGTCACTGTCGCTTTGTGGGCACGGAAGCAGGCATGTGGTGGATCTAACCCAGACTTGCCTGTGCTGAAACTATGAAATGGAGAAGACCGCAACCAGAAATGACAGCATAACGCATCTGAGTATATATATTTTTTCTTTTTATTTGGCTTCCCCACTGTGCCCAAGTCTCATAATTGCAGTGAAAACTCCGCTGTTTATTCTGGTGTCATGTATCTAATGTCTTGGTGACATTCTTCTGGAAACAAACATGCACGTAAACACCATTTTTACATTGCATACATTGCATTTTTTTTTTTTTTTACAATTTTTACATTACATTATATTTTTTATTATATTTTATTTACTAAGTTGTATATATTTTAGATGTAATCAGAAGTAATAAACACCCTAATTAAAATATCATCATCATACCTTTGTGAGCACAATATATGTGAGAGGTTTTCTGGTGAGTTCCTGGAGTTGCACCAGTGCATCAATGCACACCTGCCACCAAAGCTCCCTGAGGTGAAGCAATGAAACAGTAAGGCAAATATTGTATTATTTAGTATTTACTTTTATTTTGTTTTATGGCTGTTTGCGATTCAGTTTCCTTATATTTACAAGCAGAGTGTACGTGCATTATGAATCTGCTTATATAAGGCACATTGAATTGTGTGCTGTATAAATGCCAGAATACCACTGCACTTGACTTTAAACTAGATTTATTGTGGTCCGTGGTGAAATCAGTCTCTTTCTTCATGACGACATTCCAATAGCTCTGCACCTGACCACATCTTGTTTGAAGACCCGCACACCTTTGGACGCACAAATGAGTGCAGTTCTATCCACTGTTTATACAGGTGGAGCATTTAGTTCAGTGGATAAGGAGATGGGCTACCTGTCTGTGTCCTTGGACAAGACACTTCACCTACATTATCCCAGTCCACGCAGGTGTAAATGGCTACCTTGGTTGGAGAAGTAACCTTCATCAGTCTGACATCTTGTCCAGAAGGAGTCATAGACTCTCATCCGCTTCACACTATGGAATCCAAAGATAAATGATGCCAGTGCCTATATAGAACTTATTTCTAATTGTACAGCAGGGGCATTGAGTGTGAAAATACTGTAACAATTCTATATGTTGTACAGTAGGAATAACATTCACATTGCACTGCTTGGTGTCGGATTGAAGACTGAGCCCTCCATCCATATTAACATGTTAATATATGCATAAAACAACCATAAAATATATGCTGCTCATTTGTAGCACATTGTGTATATTTCATAGAGTATCGAGTGTCTGGTCATGAGCTGGTGCCAAGTACCGCTGCCTCTACCAAACCATGGAACTGCCCAGGCTCCTGGGTGGCAACCACCAAGGCAGACGATAACTGGTCCATCCCCATGTCTTGAAAGCAACCATCTAGCTGCCACAACCAGGTGAAACATGGAACATGGGCATCCCTTTAGCCTTCTCCACCTGCTGGGTGGGCCTCAACAGTGATGCAACTGCATACTGGATCATGCCCAGAGAAACTCACCATATGGCAAAAATGTACCCAACCACTTGGCTGACACAAAGTCATACCAGCAGTACTCAAGGATCCACCAAAGAGACCTAGGACTGAATATATCTAGTCATCGCCTTAGCATCTTAAGTAAGTAGCATCCTAGTAAGACAGGTAGCACCAGGACCCTAAAAATTTCATTCTTCTGCCAAGATATCAGCATCAGCAAACACGTTTGTCCATTGACCTCAAACAACCTTAAAGTAAGTTTATCGATTCTCCAGGGGTACCTGTGGTGCAAATATCAAGCGTTTACCATGTATTGTTTTTGGGATATTGTGTACACAATTGTGGGGGTGTGGGAGTAGGCATAGTAATTCTTCTTCACCCCTGTATACATTTTTTCTATACATTTCAGATCTCAAATATCCAACCCTTTGGAAGATAATCTTCTACAAACAGTGAGGAATTAACACAGAAAGTAAAAACAGGCACATTTGTCATTTCCAATGCCTCCCCAAATCAAATTTTCACATATAACCAATAATATTTAAGAAGAAAATATGGGCCACTGTCTCTAATGTCATGAGGTTCAAGGCCATTTATAAGTTAATTGTAACCGTCAGTGTGCCCTAATTCCAGGCTACAAATGATGTTGTAAGTGTGGCTATCATACAGTTATCTCATTTTGGACCGAAAGTGTTCATCATTTTACCTTATCCATTACCCAGCATTCACCAGCTTATCCCCACGCCGCGGATTATTCCATGAACCTGTCAGGTTCTCTATTGCCATGTGACAAATATCTGGGCCCATGAAGAGCAAAATGAGATTTGGTCCGTTGCTTGAATTATTGAAGTGGACAGTGTGAGAAATTTATAGCGCTAAATTCATCCATGTTCCGTATGCATAATGTTTTAATATGTTTCCATTCCCAGACCGCCCCGCTCTGCATCCTCATTTCTCTGTGCACAAGATCCCGTGTCACATTATGCAAGCCAGCTGACACAATGAGGTGTACAACTCGCAAAAATACACTGCCTGGCATGTTTGGCTATCTAATGGCTGGCAGAGGGATGACATTTTGTTTCTTCCTGAGCATTCCGGTGGCCACCATCACCATACCACACAGGGAGGTGGGGAGCACGCCCATTTTTGCCCATATGATTCTTGAAGAAATGTGTTTGCTGCACCCTGTGTTCTGAAACATTAGACCTGAATATACAACTACCAGACACACTGTGTGGAAATACACACAAAGATGCTGGATGTGTGACATACGGTAATATTGCAAAGATTAAAACAACATTTTAACAGGAACCAGGTTCGGTTGGACTCCAATGCAAAACTCTGAGACACAGCGTGGGTTGTTCAAAAGGTTTATCTTGGTAACGTACAGGGTCTGGTACACGGTTGGTCCGTCCAATAGAAGCAAAAGTACAATTAACAACAGGCTAGAGGCGTGGTCGATAACAGGCAGAGGTTCGGAAAGCACGGAGAGGCAAGCAGGACGTGAACTCATGAACATAACGCTGGTAAGAGGCATAAAGCACTACAAACTGGCAAGTGACAAGTGAAAATGGTGAAGCTTAAATACACCCAGGTGATAGCACTGATCTGGAACAGGTGTGTAGGGGCGGAGCTGAGAGAGAGAGGGCAGAGGTCACAGAAACGCCCACCACCAAGAGTACAGAGAAAGCAAGAAAAGAGAGGAGAGAAAACCCACAGCAAAGAGCAGCAAACCCAGACAAGATAATTCCCCAAGTGACAAAGTGACATAACGCATGGCAT
>CABFOU010214176.1:0-11005 GCA_900660325.1 Opsanus beta
CCACTCTCCAATCAACTTTTTAATCAGAGTACGCTGTTCTTCTGAACAATGTCTGGAACGTCCCATTTTACTCCCATTTTCACAAAGAAATGCACGACAACCAGCAGGTACAACATTTGCTGCCTTTGTCCTTAAATAAGGGCCGCCTGTAAGGGTGGAACAAGGGTCACAGAAAGAAAAATGCAGATGCTGCTATTTTTTTGAACAGCCTAATATTCTTTTTTCTTTACTTTCTGTTAAGTAATAACAAATTTTAATAAATTTTTCTTCATGTTTTGATTTGGAACAGAAGGTGCAGTGTTCACAATGCATTTGTGTGTATGAAAATAAAAGCTGTTAGGAGGATTCTGAGCTTTACTCACTTTTTTAAACACACTGCTATTATTTTGAACACTACTGTATATAGTGATGTAGCAGGTTGTGTGCTGTAGGGAACATCTGGATTCCAATTTTTTGCAAATTTTTGAGAATTCCATCTTGTGTGATGAAAAGAAGAGACACATGCTAGTAATTTTGATGAAATCTATCAATCACAGATGATAAATCAGTAAAATGTTGTGCTGAGGTGATGTTACATACATAGTTGAGTGCCTTGTCTACTTATTTCTGTGGACTGTATGTCCGGGGAGGTGATGGTCTAGTGGTTAAGCATTGGGCTTCAGAGCAGAGGATCCTCGGTTCAAAACCCAGCCAGACTGGAATATCACTAAGGGCCCTTAGGCAAGGTCCTCAAACCCCTAGTTGCTCCCATTGTGTAGTGAGTGCCTTGCATGGCAGCACCCTGACATCAGTGTGTACAGGTGAATGTGAGGCATCATTGTATAGCGCTTTGAGCTTCTGATGCAGATGGAAAAGCACTATTTAAATGCAGTCCATTTACTATATGTCTGTGATTTCTTTGAAACGGAGCCCACAGAGAGAACATGAGGAAATATTGTTTACATACACTGAACAGTAGTGAAGTTGTTTTTTTTCCTCTGCAGACTCGTCACAGGTATCTGGTGTTTGTTGTGACTAGAAACGATACAGCGGGGAAATCATTTCAGAAAATACAGGTATCCACCTGCATTTGCATTAACATTGTGGTTTGAGCAAAATAGCTAAAGATATACAGTCCTCTGTTTGATTGACTCTATATTAGTGATCAACTAGCCGTGATTACAAAGTGGTAAAAATATTGGGCAAATGTGTTTTCAAAGAAATTAATACCTCCCTGTTTGCAAATTTCATCTATAAGAATTTTACCCAGCCTAAAAATATTCAGAGTCCCTTCCCGGCTATGGTTGTTAATTTACTTGATTTATTTTTTATTTTTCATTACCATCTTTTCAAACCCACACGGATAAATATCTCTTTCAGTCTTGCAGAAACTAATCAACTAATCAACACAGCCCTAGCAGTGAGCTTTAACTCAGTGAGAGTCTGGTTAACTCAGTCCGTGGTCTGGTTGATTTTCACAGAACAGATATAGGCACTGTTTTCTTCAAACCACTGCTTGTGGTTTTTCTGTGTAGTCAGGGCATTTCACATTGAATCACATTTTAATCTTCACGAAAACCAAACCAAACATTGCCATACCTCAAAACATCAATGCGCTTTCTCACAGTTGTTCTTTTGTAGTACTACAAGGTAGCAACATCTTTTTTGTACTCTAGCAAATCAGATTAGTTCCAAAACATTTCACAAGAAGTTCTTAAAAGAAATAGCCGTTTTATCACAGGTTAACCTCAGCTCAAATGCTACACTGTAAATAAATGAACGGATGAGATTTACTTACAGCGGGTGATTTGCCTTTCTTACTATTCCAAAGCATTCAAGTGGAGTTGTGCCGCATCATTCTGACACTGTGTAGGCTTAAAAAAAGTTTAAATTTTCCTAGCAAACAAATAAACTTTCATTTGTCACCAGTCAGGGAATTTATGAGGGCATATGCAAAATTATGAAAAACCTGCTGCCCAAAACAGACATGATGTTTCCGGCCTTGGTGTTAAATATCATGATGAAGTGTTGAGAAAAACACATTGTAAAGAGTGAAAACTGGGATGGAAAGAACAACATGTTGATTCGGATTTATTTATTTAGGAATTCATGCCTCTGGGCTGTGGAAATAAAACTAATGGGGGAAAAATGCATTTTACAAGCTGCAACAGTTAAAAAAACAGAGAGGAAAAAAAAGAAAAGAAAAAGGGGTTGTTTGTGACATGACTTTGAAGAAGTAGGTCATGTAATCTTTTTTTCTGTGTCACTATTTGGGTGCTAAAACTCAGAAAGTTGTTTAAGTGTTACAATAATTTTGGAAAGTATTGGTTGGTGGGTTGAGAAAGTGTTGAACATATCTTGTTGGTGATCTAAGTCTAACTCCAGTATTTTTTTTTTTTTTTTCATAACAATAATGGAGGGAGAGGGATAATCCAGTTGTTTTGACTAGGGATATCTGAATATTTTTTATTTTTTTTGCCTCTGATCCTGATCCTGATCCAAGTCATTTGATGTTGAGTATCTGTTGATACCAAGCCCCGATACAATATTTTCCAATATTACACTTGCACAGGGCACAGTGCAAGTACATTAAAGTCAATCCAGTGTACGTATGCTGAACAATTTAATAGTGCAACCATACATTAGGGTGGGGTGTAACTACCTTCAGTCCAAGTTGCGCCTCAATGTTTTATTTATTTATTAATTTTATTTATTAATTTAAAAAGATAAAGTAAACAGAAAAAAATTTATATGGCTCATCAGTTCCATGCAAACTGGGAGAACACATAAACGCCACACAGAAAGGGCCAAGCAAAAGCAAACCTGGGACCTTTTCCCTGTGAGGAAATAAGCCAACCTGCTGCCAATAATGATAATAATTATATTAATATAATATCCTCTGACCCTTTACTCTTATAGCTATGGGTTGGTACAGTGCCTGTTAGCTGGAGGGAAACACAGACAGCTGATGAGAAAAAGTCATGCATTCATGTGAAAACCTCCACCTGATTAGCTGATAATAACTGTATGTCATGTGCCATCCATCAGAAACAAACATGCATATTTGAAAAGAAGCAGAGTGTAAATATGCTTTAAAAAACATGTACCACAGCACTGCTTGTGTTTAATATAGCAGATACGATCAATCAAAAATTACTTGCTCGGACCTGATACCAATAACTGCAACAGGATTAGGACATTAATTCTTTGTGCACAATTTTTTCTTTGTTTGAAACCAGTCTGTTACTCTTTTCAAATTTTTTGTTCATGGGGTAATTTTTGCACATTTTTATTAAATGAATATAGGTCACCAGAAGCCATTAAAAACAGACATTATATTAATAATTAAATTAGCTTTACCAGTGCAATGGAGATGTCAAAGCTTGTAGTCCATGGGCCAGACCAATGATGGTACCACTCAAGGTTGCAAAGGTAACTTATAATTTTTGAAAACATCCATGTCTATAGATGATATTTTAGTATAATAACCCTTCCTGATTCACACCTGTATTACAGTTATCAGCTGATGAAGTTAACATCCCCATTGTAAAAAATGCATTTTAAACACTGATGCATATCATGGTTTAGGCTCATGTTCATGATATTCTCCGATGTTTAAAAATATTGTATTTGGTATCATTTTAAAGGGGGCACACTAGGCTTTCATTTGAGCCCTGTTGTGAGTCTTTATGACAAGTACAGTAGTCACTGGAGCTCTTCAAACTTTTAATCACACACATTTTTCCACAATTTTCACCTAAATCATATATTTTCTTTTAGTCCTGTGACATAATGGAACATCAGAGACACAAAACATAAACACTGGAATACTCACAGGACTCCAAGGATTCAGGAAAATATAATATATCCATATTCCTCCATTCTGAGGAGTGATTTACAGCCTTATAGTAGAAGTGTAGCGGTTGCACTCTGCGTTGTGTTGTTGATTTGACTCCGCCCATTCGCTCCCCTCGGGACACGAACTCACAATCCCCAGCATGGGAGTCGGACTCTCTAACCAGAAGGCTAAAACCCAGGGCTCTGGCCTCGTGGCCAGAGAATCCTTTTGAGCTGTTGGGGAGTGAGATTTACTAACTACATCTGCACAGAAGGACAGTTTTTCTCAGAAAATAACCAGACCAAAGCCAGAAGGTCACAAGCTTGTCTTTATACTATACTGTTTCTTCCAATAAACAATGAAAATCCAGCATAATAAATTACCACAGTGACCTAACAGCTATGAACAACTATAAACAACATTGACATTTGCATGAACTTGGTCAGTGTGCGATATACACTTCTCAAAATAATTAGGGGAACACAGTGTTCCCCTAATTATTTTGAGCAGTATATTATTATTAATGTTACTGGTATCAAGCTCTGTGTGCACATAGATGATGTTAACAAGGGCAACCAGGTCCTGAATCACCACACTGTGCATCAAGGTATACTACTACTACTACTACTACTATTACTATTACAGTAATACCATCAGAATGATTACACTGTGTAACTCATTAAACTGATTATCTCTTTTATCACCTGACCCCGTAAGTTCAAAGTCTGATTCTGGATCATCCAATAGGTTTTGGTTACTGCAGGTCTATAACCTGCACATCTGTGCACGTCAGTTTATTTGACAGGTACTTTCAATTTGGCAGCTTACACGAATGGACACACTTGTGTGTTAGCAGCTCCAAGACCACATCTGGTACAGGTGGGGAGCACATCCAGTGAATGGCCAACTTGCCATCATTGTCTATCCATTCATACTGAGTAGCTTGCAGACAGCAATTCCAGATTGCTGCTTGATAGCTCACTTAGAACATGCATGAAGAGACAGTCTCTACATGGTGGCAGCTGGCTGGACTCGACTTCTTCCCTTTTAGTGCAGAAGAGCTAGTAGCACAGCTCATTTACCTCACCAGTGCTGCTATTAGGGATCTAATGGGCTGTCATTGCCGGGGCAGGGGTGGGGATAAGCTCCCATTCCCTATAAAATGCTCCCCTATGGCATGCGGCACTAAGAGCCTGACAGCCAAGCTCAGTTCCTGGCCTGCGAGTGGCGGACGTGCTCTCACTGACAGGAGAAGGGGCAAAGGCGCCTCAAAACCAGTTGCTTTGGGGAGATGAAGCTCATCAGCCTTGGGTGGTAGCTCATCTTGGAGAAGGAAAATTCTGATTTCAAACCCGGGTAGGTGGGACTCGTTAACCCAGGAGGATAGCTCATCTAGGAGAAGGAAAACTCTGATTACAAACCTCCGCTGCCTTGCGATTACCTGTTCCAGGAAAGGCTTCGGGAGACAACCCCGAGAGTAATCCAGAGCTGGAGTCCCTAAGGCGGTTCGCAACTGTTTCAGCATCGTTCTGGCAACTCCTGCAACACTGCTGGTACCAAACAGTATTGGCTTGCCATTCCTTTGTTTCCACCATCAGTGTGGAGAGGAGAGACCTACTACTTGGGCATCAGTTGGTTTTCCATACTACCCTGCCCTGGCTGGTGCCCTGGAGAGGACACTCTAGCTTTGCTTCATAGCGTTGACACAACACGGGAAGCAACAGTCTACCAGATTTAAGCCACAGTGCTTGATTAGTGTAGAGTGTAGTGTCAGGGGTTCTGATAGTGGGAGGGATATTCAGATCTCATTGGAGAGTTACTGCCCGCTTCAAGCTTGGCAGCCCCCATCCAGATAGGTGCTATCCTGCCACAGCCTGCCTTCCTCATTGGGTGCATGGGGATTATCTTAACATCGACAAGCAGGCTGCAACCATCGCACCAGACAAGAAAGCAAAGAAATCAATCAATCGCAAGAGACCAGTTCTCAAACTTGGATCCTGGAACATTCACACAATGATGCCAGGACTTGCTGCAGACCTTCAAGATATCAGCAATGCCAGGAAGACAGCCATCATCAATGATGAGCTACTGAGATTACAGACATCGCCGCCCTGCAAGAAACTCGACTAGCTGGATCAGGCACACTCAAGCAAAAGGACTATGCATTCTACTGGCAGGGGAAGAGTGCAGACAAGCGTAGAGAACACAGAGTTAAATTCGCAGTCAGGAATTCCCTGCTGAACATGCTTGTACTAGGTGACAAGGGATGTGAACACTTACTGACTCTCCGACTTCATATATCTGATGACCCAGTCACCCTTGTCAGTGACTATGCTCCTACTCTGACCTCCTCACCTGAAACAAAGGATGAGTTTTACACCAACCTCAGCAACGTCATCTCAAACATTCCCAGCCATGAACACTTTGTACTCCTTGGTGACTTCAACGCCAGAGTGGTACCGACCATGATTCTTGGCCCTCCTGCCTTGGTCACTTCAGAATTGGCAAGATCAAGGAGAATGGTCAGCGCCTGCTGGAGTTTTGCTCTTATCATGGCCTTTGCATAACCAACTCCTACTTCCAGATGAAATCACAACACAGAGTATCATGGAAACATCCACGCTCAAAGCATTGGCATCAGCTGGACTTGGTCATTATCAAACGTACAAGCCTCAACTTCGTGCTCCTTACTGGCACTTACCACAAAGCAGACTGCGACACTGACCACTCACTAGCATGCATAAATTTCAGGTTACTCTCAAAGAAGATCCAATGCACCAAACAAGCTAGGATGCCACGTATTGATGCCACCCAGATGCAGGACCAAGTGAAGGTTGAGGATTTTGCTAAATCTTTCAAAGTAGCCCTTTCTGTTGACTACCTGTGCAACTCTGTCTCTGAGAACTGGGATCACCTTAGGGACACCATCCAGAAGACAGCTCTGGCAACCTTCAGGAGGAACACTACGAGTGTGATGTCCACTGATATTAAATGAGGTGTGCTGCCCTTGCCGAGTACAGAGACTGCAGAGACTTCAGGCTTACCATCAGCTTGAAAAAGACCAACGTGCTGGGCCATGATGCAGACACCCCACCTGTCATCTTCATCAACAGTCAGGTCCAAGACGTAGTCTACCAGTTCACCTATCTTGGGTCCACCATCAGCGGCAACCTATTTCTAATATCCAAGTCCTTGAACGCACAGGCCTTCCCACTATGTTTACTCTTCTTGGACAATGCAGGCTATGCTGGCTTGGCCATGTATGACAAATGGATGATGGAAGAATACCAAAAGACATCATGTACGGTGAGCTTGCCTTCGGGAAGAGATCTGTTGGCCGTCCCCAGCTACGCTACGAGGATGTCTGTAAGCGTGACCTGAAAGCTCTGGAAATCAACACTGAGAGCTGGGAGGACTTCGCAGCCGACCGCAGCAGATGGCATTCAATTCCCCTCAACCAGCCAATGCACTGACAGTGTCACAGCCTGTGAAGGCATGTAAACCAACTATGCTGTCACAGATACTGTTTCCAAGTGAGCTTACCACTTTGCTGACATCAACAAAATGTGTATGGTTCTGTGGCCTGCATTTCTGGGACGTGGGACAAGCGATGTCTTTCTGGAAGCCAAGATAAAGCACCACGACATCAGTGTCCTCAGCTGTGATGATAACTGCCTTTGCACCTGCATTAGCTGCATGCAATGCATGCAGGAGCAAATGTGTCAGCTTCTTCGTGAGTGGAGTGCAACTCTGCTACTTCCTCACACTTATCTTTGGTCTACCTGTAGCAGATTTCCTCACAGGTGATGTACAAGACCTCACCATGGAATATTTCACTGTGTTGTGGGCCTTTTCACTTTTCCACTAGAAATTTGATGAGACTGGTCTTGTTGGAGCGACAATAAAGGAATTTTTGCCACTGTCTGACATGGTGTCCCACTGCAAAGTTCTTGTACTGGAGTGTTGTGTCTGCACCGTGGGTCACTCATTCAGCATCTTTGATCGAAGAGTGGCAGTAGACCAATCCTCTCACTTTGCGCTCTTTCCTGGAGAAGGTGAGTCAAGGCTTACTCTGCCCCCTGTGCAAAGATTTTGTTGTTACCATTCATTTTCTGGAGCAGACTCATCCCATCAATAATGCAGGTAGATGGGTTTGGGATGTGTTCTGCAGGAGACACATTCTTTTCAAGCTCTCTGGCAAGTGCAGTCTTGTTTGTTTTTCATAAGGACCGATCAGGATTTGCTAATGCCCATGGCAACGGGCCTAGTGGGTGGGAAAGGACATCCCTCATATTTACCTTCCTGCTTTCAGCCACAAGGATCATGTGGCTGAACAGATTTCTATCAGCCTTTAGAACCACCTCCTGAGCTTTCTTTCCACGAGTTCTTTTTATGCTGATATTGGAGAATATTTTCAGACTTTTCTTGGTCATCTTGTTATGGAAATTCAAAGGTGGCGGGTCCTCTTCTAATCATGTTTGTTTGAACACCTGGAAGCCTCTTCGCCTATCTCAGGAGCTCTCAAGAGACCCTGGTGACATCAGGTGGAGCAATGGAGCCAGTGGGGAGGCTAACCAGACTGATGCCATTGGAGACCATATGATTGAGCCATGTATTCTCTATCAGGTCAGTGAGACACTTGACATCTCCATCACTTTTGATCCTTGGACTGTGTATATTCGGATGGGATAGCTTGGAACTGCCTTGACCTATCAGTTCTTTCAGCTGTCTGAGGTACATGCTCCTATATTTGGCTGTTAGGTAATATTTGGTCACAGCTCCTGGCTTCAAGCTGAATCCCTTTGTCCCTCCAGCTGTCTGAGTGTCTTTGTTCACTGTTTCTTCAATAGCTTGATAAACAGGGATATGGCCAAAGGGATTGGTGGAGCCCAGTTGAACTGAGAAACCCTCTTCCATGAATTCTGTGTACACATCTGGGTGTGTGATGGGCATAGTGGTAGGGAAGGTAGCGTGCATAATTCATTCTGTCATAAGCAAATTGCCAAGGGATCATTGCTCGAATGCTTACCAGGTGCAGAATCCAGTCTCCCTCTCTGGATGCTTGAATGAGCCCCAACAAGATTTCAACTATGCCCAAATAGGACACCCAGAGGCTGAGAGACTGCCACAGGCATCCCTGAAAAACTCTCAGTAGACTTCAAAAAGCTCCATGATGCATGTACAAGAGCTGTTCTCAAGGACCTCCTACAAAACAGCTTGGGAGACCTCTTTGCCAAGGCTGTCAATTGCCCTCAGTGTCTCATCCAGGTAAAACATGTCATTCAGGTGAGTTGCTTCCAACCAGGACAGGAAACCGTTCCATGTCAACCATGTGACAGCCTCATACAGAAGAAGCTTGTGTAATTCCACTGCCCTGTTGTACTTGCAGCCATCCATAACACCAGCAGCAGAACAGAGTAATGTATCACATGCTAATCAAGTTCATGCAAATGTCAATGTTGTTCATAATTGTTAACTAACTGTGGTAACTTATTATGCTGGATTTTCATTGTTTATTGGAACAAATAATATAGTATATAGACAAGTTTGTAACCTAAAAGAGTTTGGTCTGGTTACTTTCTGAGTAAAACTGTCCTTCTGTTATAAGGCTGGAAATCACCCCTGAGAATGGAGTAATATGGATATATTATACATTTCCTGAATCCCTGGAGTTGCTTGATGTCACAAGACTAAAAGAAAGTATATGATTTAGGCAAAAATTATGGAAAAATGTTTGTGATGAAACATTTGAAGAGCTCCAGTGACCACTATACTTCTCATAAAGATTCACAAAAGGGCTTGAATTAAAGATTAGAGTGTCCCCTTTAAAATGATACTGAACACAATATTTTTAACCAATTTAAACCAAAAATATCATGAACATGAGCCTAAACCAAGATATGTACCAGCGTCTAAAATGCATTTTTTTTTTTCAATATGGGGAAGTTAACTTCAACAGCTCATAACTCTAACACAGCTGTGACTCAGGAAGGGTTATCATACTAAAATATCATCTACAAACATGGATATTTTCAAAAATTATAACTAACCTTCGCCACCTTGAGTGGTACTCACATGTGAAATTTTGGCCTTTGACCCATGGACTATTGGAATCTAATTTTGTTTAACACAGATGTTTAAAATAATGAATGACTAAAATTAATGTAACCTGTGTCTACATAAACTCAATTATTTATTTGTAAAGATTTTCAAATTAATGGATACTAGCAAACTACCTGCTTTACCTGCTATATGATAGTCGTGATGGGGACATTTGATTGAAGAGTTTTGCCATTTCACAACCACACTGGACACTGATGTTTATGCAGTGATGTAAAAGTAACGCATTTTGACACAGCTATTTCCACATCAGTGCCACTAGTGGTGCTGGGCGGATTGATCCAAATATCAATACCAACGTTGGTATTGACATTGATCAATACCGGTGTAATGAGATTGATACTTCTGTTTCAGTTTCTCTCCTGTATGCACTGCTGCATTCAGAAAAGAAGTGCCCTGAAGGGGAGACATTTAGTTTTTGACATGACCTGTAGGTGGCGCCATGGTACGGGTTGGATACAATTGCAGGACTCTCAGGCTTAGATGCAAAAAGGCTTTATATTCAAAGTCAAAATATAAAACAGGTTTGGTACACGGATAAACAGTCAGAGTTGGCAACAGTACAAATGGCGCGAGGCAAAAGACAAGGTCAAAAAACACAAGCAAAAGGACGTAAGACGGCAGACAGGTGTACACTGGAGCAAACAGAGGCGAGTCGACTAGACGAGGCGAAGGTCAAAATAACAAGGCTAGCAAAGACAAGATGGCTGGACAGAAACACAAGTTAACTATCTGGCAAAGAAGTGAGGAAGTGCAGTGTTTAAATACTAAGGAGATAATCAGACAAGATTGAAAGTCAGTGTGTGAGGGGCGTGATGAACATGACAGGAGGCTGTGAAAGGGACATGACAGTGCTGAGTGGCAGGACAGGGAACGAATCACGAGACTAGGGGCGTGGCTAAGGAGTGAATGGCAGGAGTGCTGGCAAATGACAGGGCGAGGGGTGTGACTACGTGGAACAAGGAGGCGTCAGTGAGTGAACAAGGAAGTGACCGTAACATATAATGCGAGGAAGGTCTACACAAGAATAACTAAATGAACTACCTGGGTGAATAACCAAAAATACAT
>CABFOU010214575.1:0-10298 GCA_900660325.1 Opsanus beta
TCCACAGCGAGGTGACATTCCACGTCTCCAGAACTAGCCCCTGCTGCCCAGGTTTGGTCCGTCGAGGCCCTCGACTTTCACTGCCACCCATGGGACAGCGCACCCGACCCCTGCGGTTCCCCCTGCGGGTGGTGAGCCCAGAGGATGGAGATGGAAAGTCCACGTTGCCTTTTCGGGCTGTGCCCAACCGGGCTCCGTGGCAAACCCGATCACCAGGTGCTCGCTGATGGGCCCTCTGTCCAGGCCTGGCTCCAGACGGTCGCCCTGGGCTTCCTCCGGGCCGGGTCTCGTTTCCTCTGCCTCGTTTTTTCATCGGGTCATTGTGAACCATTCTTAGTCTAGCCCTTCGCCTGAGACCAATTTGCCATGGGAGACCCTACCAGGAGCACAAAGGCTCCAGACAACATAGCTCTCAAGTTCATAGGGGCACACAAACCTCTCCACCACGATAAGATGATGGATCCCGCAGAGTTGTTTTTTTTGGTGGGGGGGCTCGAAAACCCTGAAAAACATACATAAAGACCTGAAATTTTAATACATTGAAGCATAAACATGGAGATTCCCAAAATGGTTTAAACATGTCAGGATCATATTATGACCAAGATGCACATAAATAATTAAATGAACAAATAAAATTAAACAGGAGTTTCCATTCAACACAGTTTACTTACAGTACATACAGAATTACGAAATAAAATATACCCATATAAAATAATTTTAATCATCCATTATGACATTTAGTCATAATGCATTTAGTCTGACATGATCTCCTGCTCCTCCTCCACTATCAGGTAAATTAATGTGTAATTTAGAGCCATAATCAGCTACTACGTACGATATGAATTTCTTCCTCTTCTTCTTCTTTCAGCTGCTCCTGTTAGGGGTCGCCACAGCAAATCAACTGTTTCCATCTAAAAGTAGGCTATGAATTTAGACAGTCAAAAAACAAACAAACCAGAAAAAAAAACCAAACACAAACAACAAAATTGTCTTCCATGCAACTGTTTGGTTTAAAATGTATCTTTAGCTTGGAGCCTATCCTATAGCAACATCCTCAGGATCCACAAACTACAACATTAAACATTATTTTGTAATTTTCAACAGTTTTGTATTTATATGTTTCACATGGCTGTTTATCTGATGCTATTATCACTCTAATAAGTTTAACAAATTCAATCAGAACACTTTGGATTACATTTTGTGAAGAACTTGTCCTTGGTTTGGCTCCAGCCCACCATGACCCTTAATTGGAATAAGGGAGTATGGAAAATGGATGAATGAATGAATTGTTTTTGGATTAGGAAAGAGATTTGTATTACAATTTGTTAATTTCTTTTGTTTCCCCCTTTTTTCTCTTTGCAGGTACAGTACCTCGCGAGCTGATCGCTACAAATCCTGATGTGGCTCTGCATGGCCATAATCTCAGATTGATATGATGTCAGTCTTATTTTCTCGTGGCTTTAAAGTTGGTGATTGTTACCCACTTTATAGTGAAGATTTATTTATTTATTCATTTGCTCTTTCATTTAGGAAAAAAGTAAACATTTAGAACACTGGTGTATTCTTTCTAGATGATAATTTAATTTTAGGTTGTGATTTGTATTTTTAAAATAAATATTAAGGCAGGATTTTATTTTTATTATGTTTATTTTTTTGTTTTGCCATTCAATTAAGCAAAGTTTCCTGCAAAGTGTGAAAAAAAAGCCTAAACCGAATTTGGTTGAGATGATGTCTAAAGGTTAAGGTTGTGGGTTTGAGACCAGAGGCTTTTTGGTTCAAATGCCCGTCAGACCAGATAATCACTCAGGGTCCTGGGGTAAGGTCCTTAAGCCCCAAGTTGCTCCCAGGTTGCAGGTGAGGGCCTTATATAGCTGCATGCTGATATCAGTATGTGTGAATGGGTGAATGTATGAGATCACTGTAAAGAACTTTGAGCCTCTGCTTCAGATGGAAAAGCTCGATGGAAATGCAGTCCATTTTGTCATTTATCAAACTCTCATTCACCTTATTAGCTGATTCAATTGAATATTAGCTGATTTCAGTCATTAGCTTTAAAGTATTAATAGTGTTTTTGGGCCCCAAATCACAGGACACTCAATAAAAGTGTTATTGATGATTTTTGTACCACTAGGTGTCATACTTGCACAATACTTGAAAGAAAGCTTCCCTCCTCAGCCACTCCACCTCAACCCTCCATCCTTCTTTCTTCCTTCTCTGCACTCAGCAGACAGCACAGGTCTCCATGTTGGAAAAGCGAGACGTAGGTGGATTCTGGTTTTGGACAGAGACATTTTTAGCTTCTTTATGTGATTTTTTTTGTGTGTGTCATTTTTGGACAATCACTGCCATCTGCCATCTTAAATGGTAAATTTGCTGCATTTCTGTCATGCTTTTCCAGCTGATGCAGACATTTAAAGATCTTGACAGTGATGCCTCACATTCACCCATTCACACAGACTGATGATAGGGTGCTGCCAGGCAAGGTGCTCAACGATTTACTGGGAGAATCTTGGGGAATAAAAGATGTTGTCCAAGGGACCTTTGTCACAAACCCGCCTTTCGAACATCGAGACCATCACCTCCCCAAGAGCTGAAAAAAATTCTGGGCGGTGGGCATATTCAACAGTTGTTCAGTGATGTGTGAGTCCTGATTCACAAGCCAATACTTACATGCACTAATCGTGCACATACAGAAATCTTGTGCTAAAAATGGAAGGACGGCCAAGTTGAGAGCACAGAGGGAGTGTTGCACCATTGTCTGCACAGGATGCCGTTAAGCCACAAAGTCTTTACATAGAAAATAGTTGTTGGCTGCTATATTAATGTGTAAAATGTCATTCATAGTACATTCAAAGTATATGTTCCTGGGTCAGACCCAACCCAACAGACATCATCAAACTCACACAACTGTAGGTGATCTGCAGCCAACCACACTCCACAAGGTTGTGGGTGCATCTGGAGAGTGAGGTCCCACAACCAAAGACCAGCTCCAGAAGCCATAGAAGCTTTGCACCCCCCAGGGGTGCAAGGCGAGCAGGAATCAGATCACGTCAGGCGGCCTCTGAGATCACTTTTAAATATCCTGGCTCCTCCTTTTTTTTGTACAGAGGCTACAAAAGGCATGTATGTGAGAACAAACAAACTTTTTTAAAGATTTATGGTAACTTTATAATCAACAAACAGACATGGCTAAAGCTATAACCCATGTGATGGAGGGAATTAAATCTTAAAAATGAAAATCCTGCAGTTGGACACAAATACATATTTTAGAATCAAGCATTTTTGTCTCGCTGATGAGTTTGTGATCACAAAAAGCTCAACATCAACAGCTGTGCCACGATATTTGAAGATAATATTATTTAAGTCCATAATTTGTTTTTTGCTTATTACTTACTCTTTTATGTATTTATTTTTCATGGCATGTTATGTTATTCTGTGCTATGCAATGCTATATTATGTTACATTATTTATTTATTTGTTTGTATAATTAATTAGTTAATTAATTAATCAATCAATTAATTAATTATGCCTGCTGGCTAAATATTTTTTAGAAGTAATGCACTGTTTTTTATTTTACATACCACATATAATCTAATCAGTTCCTTTTCAGCAACATTTAAAGCAACTTGCTCTGTTGCAGTGTTCAAAATAGTTAGAAAACAAAACAATTTAATTTAACCAGGTTAGTCCCATTGAGATCGAGATCTCTTTCACAAGGGAGACCTGGACGAATATAAAGTTTCCCATTCACCTAACCTGTATGTCTTTAAATGTGGGAGGAAACGCACGCAAACACAGGGAGAACATGCAAACTCCACACAGAAAGGCCACAGGTGGGAATCAATCCCATGACCTTCTTGCTGTGAGACAACAGTGCTAACCACTAAGCCACCATGCTGCCGCTTAGTTCATCTTGATGGCTGTTGATGTGTGAACAGTTTGTGTGAGGAAATGAGACACTCCTGTTTGAATCGATCTCCAGAGTCCCACTGAGCAAGGCAGTCAGTGGGGGCCTCGATTCCTGTGTAGCCGACAGCATGAATCCATCAAACTAAACAGACATTGTGCATTTGCAACAATTCTTGCACGGGTAATAATTCTAAGGTTTATCACACTTTTTTTTTTTAATCCAAATCCCGTTTCCGTGGTGACCAATCAGATGTTTCATTTCAGATAAGAGACAATTATTGCACACTTCTTGTTACTATCAGCTGAAATCTCAAAGTGCACGCCTCAGTGTGTCCCCGTGCCCTTGGTAGTTAATGACATTTCTTTCTGTCCAAGAGGATAGAAGGAATCCATCAGCGTTATCATTAAAACAAATCTAAGTGCTAGTTTGAACTGGTGTAATGTTTTTTTTTTTGTTTTTTTTTAAGATCAAAAGTAAATCCAGATAGGTTTCGACCACATTAATGTTTGATTTGTCGTGCAGAAAAAAAAATGAAACTTAATACCCCATGAACAGCTTCAATTCCATATTTTTGGCAGAAAATATGATTGACAGCTCAACTAATGAGGTTATTTACTGCCTGTTTCACAGCTTCTCTTATGTGCTCACATGGTTTTATAACAAGACAGAATAACACATCACTAAAAGAAGAAAAAGGATTTAAAAAGAAAATGTATTTTTGATGTACAGTTCTCATTTGAATGGAGGTAGAGGTGGTTTTCTTTACGTCTTCTGCTGCACTCATCTCTACAAATCAATGCATTCATTCATTAATGTTTACTTTACTTGTAGTAAGTCGGACTCATTCACAAATTTAGGATTAAAGCGAACCCTATTTTTTTCCATGTTCAGTTCAATCGAACATCATATGTGCTTTTGTGCAATGATAAGCAAGAGTTGTATGAATGAATCCATTTGTAGCACTTTAAAAAAATACAATAAATTGCCCTATTTTAGAGTCTACATCAAATTTTCACACATATGCATGCCATAATCAGTACATTAAAATTCTCAGAGCTGTGTCACAGCAATTTTTATTAAAGCTATTACACTACTGTGCAGATGCCTTTTAAAATATTATGCAGTTCTTTCAAAAGATAGACTTAAAACCTGAAAATATTCTGGCACATCTATTTAAAAAAGGCACCACTCATTTCATCAAAGTGACTTGCTGCACAGGGGACTTGCTACTGTATGTTTGCATTGTGGCAGCCACCGCTTTTTGCATGCTTACATTCTGTTCTGCACTTAAAAAAAAAGGGTGACTCTTTATATTATGGTTCTTGTAATAAGTGCTAGCTAACTGGCAATAAAGCTATTATAAGCGTTTTATTCATGCTTAACATTATTGTGTGTTAAAAAGATTATACAAGTGTTGGTAATTGCATTATAACCGCAGTTACTGATAGATTATAAAGCAATGCTCTCCCTTTAGATCCTGCAGCTGTGTCAGGCATTGCTAAATATTAATAAGCATTAGTTAATTTGTAGTAAGACCTTCATAAGCCCTTATATAATGCTTATTAACATTAGGTGTTGATATGACTATATAGTTCTTAGTACCAGAATCATAAACACATTTATTATTAGATTATAAGACATTAGTCTGGCTTTAAAACCGGTAGTTGCACAAGGCATTGCTAAATGTTAGTTAACATGTAACAAGGCCTTCATGACGCCTTATACAAGGTCTATTATCATTATTATCTGTGATTAAGACTATATATATGGTAATAATAGAGTTATAAACACATTTATTGTTACATTATAAGATATTGCTCTTGCTTTAAAACTGGTAGCTGCAAAAGGCTGTCATGGTCTGGTCCTGGCTGGGTTGTTTTTTGGGTTTTCTGTGTCTTTCCCGTTCCATTCGTCCTTTTCTGGTCCTTTTGTCACCTGTCCTGTCTGGTCTGTCTGCGAGTGGGTGTTCCCCTCGCTCTCTCTCTCCCTCTGCCTTCCTCTCTCAGTCCTTGCTGCGTATGTGCGTGTGTGCCGCGAGTGCGTGTGTATGTACATGTGTACGTATGTACATGTGTGGCTGTGAGTCTGTGCATGTACATGTGTGGCTGAGAATGCGCGGATAAGCGTATGGGGCTGGGAGTGTTTGTATGTACAGGTATGGCTGAGAACGTGCTGGTACGTGGGTGGCTGTGAGTGTGCTTGCGTGCGTGCATGAGGTGTTGCCTCACTGTCGTTCTGTTTGTATCCTGTCTCCTCGTTGTGTTGTAGTCTCTTGTGTTCTCGTCCCTTCCTCACGCATCATCTCTGTTATCTTTCTGTTCCTGCCTCTCTCTGGCGTGTGAGAGCTTCGGCTCTGATTTCCGTGTATTTCCTCCTCTTGGATCCTCTGCTCTTTCCACTCTTTCTGTTATTTTCTCTCATCGTTCCTCAGCGTTTTCCTGGTTCACTTTGTGTCTCCTCACCTCCGACCTTGTCTGCCTTCACCTTCATCTTAAGGTTGAATGTGTATCTGAGTCCTTGCCTTTTGTGGTCATCTGTTACTTGTACTCTGCCTCCCTCTGGTGTTCCCTGTGTGTCATTATAGTTCTCCCAGCACCGTCAAGACAGCTGGATTAATTAGTCCGCTGACTATTTAAGGCACCTGTGTTCGTCTTGCTGTTGCAGGTCCGTTGTTGAATTGTTTGTCTGGTTGTTTCTGGCCATGTCAAACACGGTTGGTGTTCTGTCCTGTGGTTTTCCTGCTACCACTAAAACTTTGCCTCATTTTGCATGTTTGAAGTGAACTGTCAGTTTCCTTAAGGAGGAAACTCCCATTTTGGATTTCAGTTTTTGTATGTGCCTTTCCTCCTGAAGAGAGGAATTATTTCCTGGTTATCCTGCTTCTGTTTTTGAACTCTCCAGTTTTTGAGAGGAGACTTAAGTTTATCCACACCTTAAAGACTCCTGCATTTATCCACTCTGCTAGAAGCAGCTCCCTAAGTTTGTTCACCCCTTAAAGACTCCTGCATTTTCCACTCTGATAGATGCAGCTTACTAAATTTGTTAACAAATTTGTTAACAAATTGTTAACTAAATTTGTTAACAAATTTGTTAAATTTGTTCTGTCTCAATCCCCGTGTTTGTGACTGTCCTGCATGTTGGGGTTCACCTCGTCCCATTATCTACCTGCAACCGTGACAGAATGGACCCGCCAATGAAGAACCCCGCGGGCAGCCTTCCCAGTAATCTTCAGATCTTTCTGTGAACAATTCAATTTCTGTTTCAACTCCTTCCATGCATTCCAAAAGAAGAGGACAAAAAAGAGGACAAAGAAGGAATGGTTGAACAAGCCCACCCATAGGCTGCAAAAGTCCTGCCTGAGCTCTCTTCATTGGAAAAGATGTTCATGAATGAGAGACCTCCGGACTGGGCATTGGATCCCGAGGCGTTTTTGAAGAGGCTCGACCGCCAGGCTTCACCCTTGTGCGAAGAACCTCTCACCACACCTCCCACTGTCCCTTCAGCCTCCACTTTGATGATTCAGCACACTTCCCAGTGGATGACGACAGCCGCTACTAGCGACTCAGGCAGGGCCCCACAACCCAGGAAGAGGAGTCGCATCAGAAGAGTTCCAGACAGCCCCACCAAAGAGGTGGACAACATTCCCGTCGGATCCGTTGACGTCTCCGGTGCGGCTTCGGTCCCCAGCACAGAGGAGTGAGCCACACCCTCTCCAGAGGATGCCCCGATCAATGTCATCCGACTGCTACCACTGTTCTCATCAGCCAGGAACCTCTTATCATTGGACATTGCTTCCCTCACCGCCCACACCTCAGTTTTACGGGAGCTTTTTCTATGGCTCCAAGAGTCATTCAAGCCAAGTCCAGCCACAGTCTCTCACTTTGTTTCAACCCTCAGCTTTATCTTCAGACTGCTCCAGACTACCTTCTTGTCATCCCCAGCTCTTCACTCACCTCCACTGTCGGCAGACGTCCTGCCTCCTCCTCCATCGGTGGGTTCCTACTCACCACAGCACAAAGACCCGACTGGCCCTTCCCGGTTCTCGTCCGCACCGGAATCCAACTGCGGCACGGGAGGAGCCAGGGAAGAGAGTCGGATGCATGGGTCCGTACCTCCGCAGGACATGCTTCAGCCAATGATGGCAGCAGCTGACGTCTCTGCACTGGCCACTAGGCGTAGCAAGGAGGAGCCATCTGTTTTCCCCTCTGACCCATCTCCGGACCCCGAGATAGGGGTAGTTGAACTAACTGGCTGTGAGTTCCCTTTCAGGTCCCAAGGTGAACACCGCTGCACAGAAGGAGAGGCTAGCTTTGGCCTCGCCATTGACACCACTGAGGGGAACCCTCTGCTACCCCCTGGTGATGTCACTGCGGGGCTGGCCACTTCACCACTTGAGGGGATCCTTGAGGAGGCAATGCTTCCCCTATCTGATGGCCTCCAGGAGGAGCCGCTAGGCCTCACAATTAAGATATCTTCTGGTTGCGGGGTGGGGGCAGGACTGGGTGGCATTTATGCTGACTGTTCCAGCCCTGGGGCATTTCCCGCATCTGACGATGGCAGTGAGGTGGGGCTGGATGTACCCACTCATGACGGCTGTGAGGTGGAGCTGGATGTCTCCATTCCCGATGGCAGTGAGGTGGGGCTGGACGTCCCCACTCACAACAGCAGCAAAGGAACGGGGCTGGACGTCCCCGTGAGAACTCCAGGGGGTCCCCCGATCGTCCTCCTGCCTCCAATGGGGCCTCCAGCCAGCGGTGCAACCATATAGATGAATCTGTTGGTGATAATAGAAATATTGACAATGACCATGTTGAATCCACTTATGGTTGTGGTAACAATGTCGTGTTGTCTCAAAATATACTGTCATACTATCCGCAGGTCCTCTAAGTCCAAGGGTGTGAAGGGTTGTTTGGCTCCCGGTTTCCAGACCAGTTCGCCCAGGGTTGGCAGGTCTTTTCTGCTCGGGCGTAATCATGCTTTTTCATCTCCGGGTTTTTCCACCAATCCCAGTTTTTTATCCCCTGGTTTCCAGACCAGTTCCGGGTTTTTATCTCCTGGATTCCAGGCCAGTCCCAATTGTTTATCCACTGGTTTCCAGACCAATTCCGGAGTTTCGTCTCCTGGTTTTGCGACCAGTTCGCGCAGGGTTGGCAGGCCTTTCCTGCCCGGGCATAATCACATGTATTCCTCTCCGGGTGTACCTGCTAGTTCGCCCCTGTTAGGTGGCCGTCTTCTGCCAGTGCCTCAATTTATTCCGCCGTGTCCTAGTTATCAGTCCTGGTTGCTCCTGTTAGGAGGGCCTTCCCTGCCTGGGCGCGATCTGTTTTGTTCGCCTCCCAGTTTTCAGGTCAGTACGCCCTTCTTTAGCAGGCCTTTCCTGTCCAGGCATAATTCCGTTTCCCCGTCTCCGGGTTTTTGGCCCATTTCACCCCTGTCTGGGGGGCCTTTCTAGTCCCCTGGTAGTGCCGGGTTGTCATCCCACGGTTTTTTGGGCGGGTTTTCCTCCATGGGTCCGACCCCCACCTCCCGCCAGTGTTTCTTTTGCTGGGTCTGGGGTATTTTTTGGCTCCCTTGAATGATTTCCCTAGGTTTGCCTCCTGTCCCCATTTTTTTTTTTGGTCTGATCTGTTGGGTTTTTTGGGGTGGATTATTTTTTTGGGCTGTCGGGGGCAAGCCTTCGGGGGGGGGGGGTACTGTCAGGGTCTGGTCCTGGCCGGGTTGTTTTTTGGGTTTTCTGTGTCTTTCACAGTCAGTCTTTCACACGGTCCCTTCTTCCTTTTCTGGTCCTTTTGTCACCTGTCCTGTCTGGTCTGTCTGCGAGTGGGTGTTCCCCTTGCTCTCTCTCCCTCTGGCTTCCTTTCTCAGTCCTTGCTGCCTATGTGCGTGTGGCTGTGAGTGCGTGTGTATGTACGTATGTGCATGTATGGCTGTGAGTCTGTGCATGTACATGTGTGGCTGAGAACGCGCAGATATGCATGTAGGGCTGGGAGTGTTTGTATGTACAGGTATGGCTGAGAACGTGCTGGTACGCTGGTGGCTGTAAGCATGCGTGCATGCGGTATTACCTCACTTTCGTTCTGTTTGTATCCTGTCTCCTCGTTGTGTTGTAGTCTCTTGTGTTCTCGTCCCTTCCTCACGTGTCATCTCTGTTATCTTTCTGTTCCTGCCTCTCTCTGGCGTGTCAGAGCTTCGGCTCCGATTTCCGTGTATTTCCTCCTCTCGGATCCTCTACTCTTTCCACTCTTTCTGTTATATTCTCTCATCGTTCCTCAGCATTTTCCTGGTTCACTTTGTGTCTCCTCACCTCCGACCTTGTCTGCCTTCACCTTCATCTTAAGGTTGAATGTGTATCTGAGTCCTTGCCTTTTGTGGTCATCTGTTATTTGTA
>CABFOU010214858.1:1040-11102 GCA_900660325.1 Opsanus beta
CCAAGTTCGGTTGTGAGATTAAATGTGCATCTCCATAAAGTTGGTCAGCAGCAGGAAGCATGAAGTGCTCTAAAACTTCCTGGTAGACAGCTGCGTTGACCTTGGACCTCAGACAACACAGTGGACCAACACCAGCAGATGACATGGCACTTCTATTTTTGCTGCTTACTACAGCAACAAGGACAAACCAGATGCTGTTCTATCTTTAATGAGGAAAAAAAAACACATACGCGTGCGCATAGCTTGTACTTGACTTGACCCGGACTGAGTTGGGACGTGCGTGTAGCCAAAAAGAAACCCGGATTGAATCAAACTCTAGCTTGATTACCAAGCACAGTCTGAACGGGGTCTTAAAATTTAACACATTTTGCAAAAATTAGTATTTTGGTCATTTTAAAACCTCTTTCTCGGTGAATAGATACATTAGAACATTTCTTCTTGCAGGAATGCTTCACAATATTGCAAAGACGTCATAACTTGCAAAAAAACTGAATCATAAGCCCTCTATGGGGAAGTAGGTACATGTAACAACCCTCAATTTTACCCCTACTCCACACGTGTGATTTCAGTGTTTTTTAAAGCGTTCTCTTGGATCAAAGATACTTCCTAGAGAACTGTTGCTATTCAGATTATATATTTATGAGGACGAGAACATGGAAAATTGATGGCAGTGGTCCTGGACTCATAGATACCATTCTATAAGCTTCTGAAATCCTTTTATTTCACTAAATTTAGACTTTGTTCCAGAAAAAAACAAAACAAGAGAATGTATCATACCCTCAGGCCTGTAGCTTTCCAGTCACATAGCTACCAATTTCGAGCCACACGTAAAAATGTACAAACTTTGGTGCCCTGAAAACCAATATGGAGCCAGAAGTACAAAGTCTTACTTTTTACACAGAACTTCTATATACCTTGACTCTATACAGGCATAGTATTAATCTTGTTCAATCTTTCCTTTGTGCTTAAATCAAATATAGAAATCAGGCACCCTGAAATAATTCATTTTCTTCATAATATACTAAAAATGTCCTAAAAGCACATATGCAAAACACGTTCCCCCTCCCAAAAAAAATATTTATTGACATCTTCAACCCTAGATGAAAGTGTAATATTAACGTTAATGATAATCAAATGATTATGGTTTTCAGAGGCCAAGCACACCGTGCAGTCTGGCTATCCAGAATTAACTGATAATTTAAATCCCAACACCAGTACAGATATAAGAGGATTCTTCTTTATTCTAGATGTCAGTAAACATTTTGGTGAAAAGAACTTGTTTTGCATGTGTGCTTTTCAGACATTTTAGTATATTATACAGAAAATGATTTGCCTGAATTGTACTTTTGATTTATGCATGAAGGAAAGATCGAACAGGATTGATACTACGCATGTATAAAAACAAGGTACAGGGACGTTCTGTGTAAAAACAGGACTCTGTACTACCTGTCCCACATGGGTTTTCAGGGTATCAAAGTTTGTACATTTTTTTGTGGGGTTCGAAATTGGGAGCTATATAACTGGAAAACTATAGGCCTTGATGGTGCTATATTTTTTTCTGGCGCACCCACCAATACATAGATTTAACGAGTATAGTTTTCTGTGAACACAGACGGGTCTGTATCTACACTGTACCAAGGATGAAAACATGTTTATTTGGTAGTATAAACGCCTTAATTTAACAACTTTTTTAAGTCCCCTATCACTGACTGATGCTGAGACTAAATACTGGAGTTAAAACATTCTACACTACTCAGAGCATGCAGTTATTCAGCTTCCTTACTTATTTAAAGTTTGTCCAAACCACAACATTTCTACAACTTTATTTAAGCACTTCACATGTGTATGTCTTTGTCTACTTATGAGTGGACTGTCCATTTTAAAGTGACTGCTGAATGTTTTTTCAGACTTCGTGTTTCAAAAATCCTTCTTGACAAAAGAATGTTTATATCATTTAAAGTTTCTTTGAGGTAATTCCTGGCAGCTGGCTAATGTTTGCAATGCCTCATCATAGCACCAAAATCAAAGTTGGCTACAATTACACTACAATGCTGTGCAAAAATTAAGACTATACTTGCTAATTTGCATTGACATTTTCTTGATAAAACCCATTTATTCGTACCCCATCTCACCTTCAAGGTTGAGCCAAATATACTGCCCTTTGACCTTGGTTATGGTGGCCACATGAATGTTCTCAGGTGACAAAGGATTGACAGCTTCCAATTTCATAGCCCCTTTGAAGCTATGGTCACACTGCTCCTGGGACATTAAGAAAGAGTGAAAATGTCACTGAGATGTTGTGATGGGTGAGTGCTTTCACCATAATAACGCTACATATTCATGTCTGGTTTAGAAAACCACCCATTACATGCTACTAATACTGGTACACTGATCACACTGGAAACAACAGAAGCAGCAACAGCAAAGAGAGACGTGGTGACAATTTATGTGAACACGAGGAGCTTTATTTCTCTACAAGTTAACTTTTTTTGGGGGGGTTGAAGTTGCAAGCCCGCTGACTGTGCAAATACAAATTTTATGATGATTTGTGATGAGTGAGAAGATAACTGGCAACCATGAATGGGACAGTTGATGCCTTTGATATTTGTGAAACATAAACACACCGACCAACAATTTGGGGGATTGTTAAAGTGGTGGGCTTGTGACCAGAGGTTTCTCAATTCAAATCCCTGTCAGACTGGAAGATCACTAAAGGCCCTTGGGTAAGGTCTTTAATCCCCAAATTGCTCCCGGTGTGCAGCTGAGTGCCTTGCATGGCAGCACCCTGACACTGGTGTGTATGGGTAAATGCGATGCATTACTGTAAAGTGCTTTGAGCATGAAAGCACTATATGCATATATAAATAGTCTATTTACGATTACAATTTCCCCCCACATAGCAACTCTAGACATTTATGCAGTGTGGTGGTTCTTCACTTGTGCATCTGTGTTTTTCTTTAAATCAGCAGACCTGGCCAAGGATCCAACAGGTGACACTCGGGCCTCCTCCTTTTGGCCCAGTCTCCTTTTTAGTGTTTTGTCAAATACGACAGTGTTTCAGTTGAGCAATGTTTCTGAACAACTTCCTGGTATACCATGTTGATAATGTTTAAGTCCATTCTTATGTCATTTTTAGTTGGCGTTAACTTTTCACCCTTTTGACATTTTACAATAAAGCTCTTTACTGCATACTTACTGGACAGCTGCTGATACACAAATAGGAAAATGCTTTCACTGTGATGCACATTCATGAAAATATGCTACTAAGAGTATCGTTACACATTCTGCTGGCTGCAGCACATTTGCCCGCAACAGCTGTGCTGCTTCCTGCACAGGTTTGGGGAACTTCTGCATAACAGTGTAGCTAATTAAGTGTGTCAAATTCTTACTGGATTTGCAAAATATGTGGCAGGTCTGCACAGATACAACATCCAGTGCAGATCAGGGACAAACAGCTACTTCAGTCCTCTACCTGAAACTAAGTCCTTTCGGCTGCTCCCTTATTTGCACTCAGCGTCGCCACAACAAATCCAATGCAAATCTGCATGTTGAATTAGAACAGGTTTTATGCCGGATGCCCTTCCTGACGTAATTCTACATTACATGGCAGGGGTGGGGTTTGAACCAGGAACTTTCCGCACTGAAACCAAGTGCACTAACCACCTGCCGACCTGAAACTAAGTCAAATCTGATCATTCAGGTTTCACTCCTAAGCTTTGCACACTGAGGGCATATCATTGGTTTAAGACTCGTTTGTGTGAGTGTTTTGTGCAAAAACTGAATAACTGAAAAATCCAGAAGTGCAATTAAAAGCATTGGTAGCATCAACAATAGCTTTGAATGTGTAGGAAAGATTCTAAGAAATGAAAATAAGAGAATAACTTACTGAACCAGGAGCCTGGTTGAAAATTGAGAATTGATCTTCCTGAGGTTATGTTTGTTTGTTTGTTTGTTTGTTTTTTGGGGGGGGGAGGTGCAGCCAATATCGCAGGCTGGATAATATGGGTCAAGTATTAGATGCAACCTCTGGCAAAATGTGATAAAAAAAAAAAAATTAAAATTTTCATGCAGGCCCATTGCATTAGAGCAGGGATGCCCAATACAAAGGCAATGTGGGTAGATTGCATGGCATTAAAACTGGCCCATAGCCAGGGGTTCAGCCGAACCATCCACTTTTAACGTTTGATGCTGCGAGCTGTTAATCCGCCGTTTTGTGCAGCAGCTCAGAGTTGGAAAAAAAAAAAAACAGTTGTCGTCGTCTCTCGGTGTCTCAAAGCGCGGTGACAACAGCATACCTGCAGTGAGCTTAAAGACATTTTAACACTTTTCTTTCAAACTCTGTGCCGCTCTGCGAGTGTCCTTGCTGTGGTTAAACTAAAAACAACTAAAGACCTGTGACGTGTTAACAACAAATACTAACGCCTTGTTTTCTTTTCTCTTTTCAAATACGCCTAAAGTCTCTTTCTGAGGACAGCATGATGTAAAAAGCACTGATAAAACCTTCTTACCTGTCCATCAGGTCTTGCTTTCTGCATAAATACACACGTTATCCATTTTTCCTGGTCAGACAGCAAACCAGGGGCAAATCCAGATAGAAAGAGGGTGTTGTGGGGGAGACGCACCCCCCACAACACCCCTAGATTAAAAGTCCACTTTTGAAGACATTTCTTCATACTACTAAATGCTACTACTACTACTACTTGTAATAATAACAATAACAATTATAACAACAACAACAACAACAACAACTAAAACATTTAAATCAGTGTTACTCTGAGCCTAAGTTTTACTACAGTTCTGTACCAAGTTTAATTGATGAGCCAATGTATGTTTAGCGTTTGTAATGTAGGTAGATCATTTTGACTTGGTCATTTTAAAAGTAGCTCGCAAGCCGAAAAAGTGTGGGCACCCCTGCATTAGAGCAAGTGTCTTGTGAGGCCTTCACAGAGCTGGAACATATGAGGGGTGATCGAGAAGTTTTTGCGCCTGACCCAGAAAAAGTAGGGCATAGCTCTCCATCTCTTGCATAGCATGATCATGAAATTGCAGCGTTATCATATTAGTCATAAACAAAGAACTGCAAACCCTGGTGCTGCCACCCTGTGGCAATCAGACGTATAAAACTTACATCAGCAGGTCACATCTCTGCTAGTGTAAACTATTTCTTCATTAAAAAAAAACAGGAAATTTCACTTTTAGATCAGGTCAACTGTTATTCTGACAGTGACAAGTGAAGAGAACACAGGCTGTCCAGCAGTTAATATTTTATCTCAGACTGGCTTTTTCACTGAATGACCCACGAGTGCAGGTCTGCCTTTGACCTCATGGACATGGTACATCCATGTATACTGAAGGTCGGTGAGCAAAAGGGGTTAAAATGGAGGTTATAGTTGAGGTTGACTTACTGCTGGAAAGCAATGCTGAGGAGCTGCCTCAGCCTCGCACTGTTTCAGATAGTCTGCCCAGTCGAAGTCAAGGCTCTGGTATCCTGTACATAGCAAAAACAAAACGCACGTGAAGAGAAGGGAAATGGCAGAGGGAGGTGCTGAGATCATGTGGTGCTACAGGGACTCTGTCTGAAAGGGTAAACCTGGTGGGGGGCTGAGAGGAAGCCCGTTTTTGAGGCTCCACTGAGCAGGAAAGATCCCCGGACTGTCCCTGTGACACAGGAAGGACCGCCCAGCACCTTCTGACTCCTCAATACCACAAAGGTCATCCAGTGTCACCAGGAAGTACTTTTCATTGAACACCTGAAGCGGCAGAAAGCAGGCAAGTTACAGACATTCCAGTTTCACAGTTGTGCAGCCATCAACATAGACACCAATAAGAGAGCGCAAAATAGTTTTCAGCAAAAAAGAGACTTGGTGAGGTTTTCTGTTACCTTGGTGACAGTGGCAGGTCTGATGGAAATTGGAGCAGCAGGTTCAACAGCCTCCAGTTTCATCCCTTCTTTGAAACAATGAGCAGCAATGGAAGGCTGATCCTGAAATAACAAACAACATGCAGATTCACTTACAAAACCTCAGCGCTCAAATATTTCAGCACACAATTTGCAGAATGCTAAACTATTTCTGCAACACGTGAGCATTAGATCCAAACTAATGGACAAACAGCAAAAAACATTCAGCTCATAAATAACAACCTGGAGCACCGCTGGCTGTACCTTGGTGAGCTCGGCTGTGAGTGCTTCATCCTGAGGCAGATCACCGATCTTCTGTTTCACTTCCTCCCACTCCTCCTCTGTCCGCAGCCCCAACAGCTCTAAAACAAATTAACTCAAGTGAGCTCCTGAAGAACAAAGCCCGACTTCCTACTGACAAGACATATTTGTACTATTTTATGACATGGTAAAACATAAAAACACTCATATTTTAAATTTACTACCCCTACATGTGAGAATTTGCCAAAACGCAGTCTTGTTTGTCACCTTGGTCTTGAGTTGTGTTTTATGTATGTCTCTTCAGGTATAAACTCCCCTGAAATAAGTCACATTTAATCATGAACAACCTGATTTACATTTCTCTAACACATGTCCCAAAACTCCATAAGTGGACGAGTGTTTGCTCTGTGAAACACATCCACTGAGCTGGTCTGTGCTGTGTAAGACACTCAGTGTTGGGACATTTAGACACTAGGAATATTATTTGGTGTAAGCAACATAAAACCATGGCTCTGCCTTGCGTTATATCATCAAATCAAGATACTGGTGGTGGTGTAATGCTGTGGTACCTCTCCAACGTTACCATGTCAATATTGGCCAAAATCTCAGAGGAATGTTTTCTGGCATCTTGTTAAATCTAAGTCACAAAGAATTGAGGCAGTTCTGAAAGTAAAAGGGGGTCTAATCCAAGACTAGTATCACATACCTAATAAAGTGTCCGCCAGTGTATATTTGATGCTCAAGGGATATAATATGACCTCATAAAATCTGTCTTACTTTTAAGACAAATATTAATGCATCCTACCCCGAACAAATTATAAAAGACACTATTTGGGGAAAAAGTATTTTTACTCCCAATAACAACTGTTTTTTTTCCCCTCCAAATTAGCAAAAAAACTACACTGCAGCTTACTCTGAACACAATCTCCAATTACACTAGCAACAGAATATCAAACAGGAGGAAGACGTAAACTGCAACATATCTTACATCGTCAATATTAAAGTATTTTTCAGTTGAAAAGAATTGCCTACCTAATCATAAGTGAATACACCATTTCAATATCTATAGTTCTCTTTAAATATCACCACCGAGTAAATAATCACTGAACACAAACTAGAAAAATAATGATGAAAACCTGACATCTTGAAATTCTGTCGAAAGACTGACAAATGAAAGATTTGACTGAATAAGTAAATTAAGGTAAAGAAAACATCAGATGTAATGCAGTAATTAAATATGTATGACACCCTGTCATGCGACAACCCTGCTCCACGATGGCTTTGTTGCCTCCTATCGAAGTGTGTTCCACACTCGTGCATTAACAACAAAAACCGGTGATCTAAACCCAAACTTTTTTACCCTTTTTCTTTTGCTTCCTAGTTATAAAATCTGACCCTCGTCTCTGCGACTAACCTGTTGGAGGTCTCAGGGTCAAACCATGCTCTTTGGACCAACCGGGCGGGTGGAGGCGTGAGTGGAGGTAAAAGAGCCAGAGTGTTGCAGGTGTGTCAGGGAGGCCCTCTGTGCCGACCAGGCGCAGTTTCAGCCTTCCCCCAACATTCTCCTCCACCTCAGCAGCCCAGGCCAGACCTGGATCAACACCGTCCTGCAGCTCCACAAAGCAGCCGGCACACAGGAGCTCCACTGGGTCTCTACCACGCTGGGGCTGGGGGGGGTAAGAGGTGGAAAATGAGAACCCAGCATCAAACACACACACACACCCCAGAGATTTTCACACAAACAAAAGTGAACACATGCTTAGGCAAGGTGAGGAATTTGGACTGGGACAGAATGCACGCTTGACTAAGCAGCAGAGCTGAAGACCAAAGAACTTCACAGGCTGCTCCAACAAAATAATTTACATTCAGTGGTGCAGACTTGGTGCAGTAAACAAAAATGTTTAACCATCATTTAGGAATCACAGCCATTTATATACACAGCCCCTCTATTTTCAGAGGCCATAAGCAATTGGACAAGCTAAATATAAGATTTATTTTTAATATAAATCATCACTTTTAAAATAAGTTCATATTTCCAAGTCATTGAATAGGTCTGAAGACTTCATTCATATCAGTCATTGAGAAATACAAACAGTATGATATTCTGTAGCAAATCTCTGAAGTAGGCAATTTTCAAAAACTGAGTGACTGTGGAATAATGGGACGAGCGAGAGAAGCCACCAAGACACCCAGACAGGCTGGTAAGAAGCATTACACATGCGCCATCCATCAGAAATAGCCTCGGTGCATATCTGAAGCAAAACAGTGTGACAATATGCTTTTAAAATGTGCACCACAGTACGGCCGGGTGAGCCAGCAGCAAGCGGCGGTGGCTGTTAGCTCCGTCACCGCAGAGTTTATGAAGCGGAGCGACGGGAACTCACAATGATCTGTGTGACTCGAGTTTAATTTATCTGATACTCAATGGGAAGAAAAAAAAAAAAAATGCCTTGATCAGGTCCGATTCAAATCGCTGTTATCGGCTATTGTGAGGGCCAGATATGGTGTTTTCTCTAAAGCCAGTTCTGTTCATCACACTTCAACACTTTAAACGGGGACTGACTGGCTTTGTGCCACAGCTGGATTATGCATGTAGAAAGTTGTCATAAATCAGATTAGCATGTGTAGAGGAGGTTTTTCTTGGCACAAACACAGACATGAGAATAAAAGAGTTAATGCCCCACCCTGGACAGCTGCTCTGCTCTCCTGTCTTACCAATTCCAGCAGGTTGGCAGGAGCACTGCACTCCTCAGCCAGGGCCTTTTCCAGCAAAGTCTCCCAGTCCTGGTGCCTCTCGCGCACACCTGAGATGAATCGTGTATGCACAGAGCAAGTTTATTTAAAACAATACCAGATCCCCCCCAGAAATACAAAGAAAAACCTGCAGCACTTCACACTGAGCAACTCCACTTGTTTTGTTTTTTGTTTTTTTTGTTTTTTAACTGCCATACCTGCAGTTTGAACCGGTAAATCAAGTATTCTTGCTGCGCTTGTATTTTATTGTATGACCTTTTAGTGCTTCAACTAGTCAAAATATGACAAATGCTGGTAGCGTAATATCTGTGAAGAATCACATTTAAAAATAATTGTTGTTTCAGTGACTCTGATTGGATCCTGTGATGCTCCAGCTGAGGAAAGATTTTAAGACTAAAAGAAAAACAATCCCTTCGTCAATGGGCAACAGTATCTGTAGTGCAGCAACGTATGAGGATAAAAGGAACATTAGCTATGGCAAATAAAAATAAATATTTTAGTGTGCATCATTAAAAATTAAAATTAAGAAAACCGTGACATTTCCACTGCAGAGCCGACATGGTTGTTTTTGAAGCACAAAATATCCTAAAGGGCCATTTTATTATTCTGTGATGACGACAGTACACACTTAATGTCTGTAAAGTACATTGGTGACATTTTCTTCTATGACAAAAGTTGTTCAGCTTCACCAAAAATTAGTTACAGTGCATCCAGAAAGTATTCACAGCGCTTTACTTTTTCCACATTTTGTTATGTTACAGCCTTATTCCAAAATGAAGTTAATTTTTCCTCTCACAATTCTACATACAACACCCCATAATGACAACAACAAAAAAGGTTTGTTTTGTTTTCTTTTTTTAATTTTTGCAAATTTATTAAAAATAAAAAACTAAGAAATCACTTGTACATAAGTATTCACACCCTTTGCTCAATACTTTGTTGATGCACCTTTGGCAGCAACTACAGCCTCAAGTCTTCTTGAATATGATGCCACAAGCTTGGCGCACCTATCTTTGGACAGTTTTGTCCATTCCTCTTTGCAGCACATCTCAAGCTCCATCACGTTGGATGGAGAGCATCTGTGCACAGCCATTTTCAGATCTCGCCAGAGATGTTCAATCGGATTCAGGTCTGGGCTCTGGCTGGGC
>CABFOU010220956.1:2739-18584 GCA_900660325.1 Opsanus beta
CAGATATTAAATATAATATTCCAGTTATTTTAATAAATGTTAAAATCAACAAGTAACACATCTGCTGCTATGTGGAAATAAATATGAGGGGCGATTGAAAAGTCTTTAGCCCAACCAAGAAGAAACCACAACTGAATTAATGTAATTCTTTATTTTCCAACATCATCCCCATGTGAGTCCACAAGCTTTTTCCAGCGTTGCTGCAGTGCCTTAATACCGTTCTCATAGAAGGTCTTATCTTGGACTTCAATGAAATCATCAGTATTATAATGAGTTCCAGCAAGATGCCTTTTCATGTTTGGAAACAGATGGAAGTCCAGAAGAAGACGAATCAGGGGAATAAGGTGGGTGTGGAACAAGATTTAAGCCACATTCATGAATGACAGCCATTGTGATGACCAATGTGTGGACCAAAGCATTGTCCTGATGAAACAGAACAGCTCATCAGAGCATTATGTGCCACTTTTGTTTTACTTTCTCTTACAGTTGTTGCACAAGGGAAGCATAGTAGGACCCATTGATGGTCTGTCCCGTCTGGAGATCATCCACCATTATGATGCCCTCAACGTCCCAGAAGACAGAGCCCATGGCTTTTCCAGCAGATGAGACAGCTTTGGCTTTCTTCAGCAGGGGAGAACCCAGATGTTTCCATTGTTTCATTGTTGTTGTTTGGACTCCGATTCGAAGGGATGGACCCAGGTCTCATCCATGGTCAGGAATCCTTGCATAAAGTTATCCGGCTCTGCCTCAAAAAGCCAAAGATTCTCCCTGGACATCTGGAACCTTGTGCGTTTCTGATCAGCCGTGAGAAGCCTTGGGACCCATCGTGCTTAAAGTTTCATCATTCCCAGTTCTTCCGTCAGAACCGAATGAACTCTCTCGTGGGAAATGCCTACAGTACTGCCTATGTGATGCTCACTCACTCTTCTGTCAGCAAAGACCATATCGTGGATCTTCTGGATCTTCAGACGAGGAGGTCTTCAGCTCTTGTTCTGCCCCTCTTGAATTCGGCTGACCATCGTTTAACTGTAGCACAAGACGGGACATCCACCCCTAATGTCATTACCATGTCCTCGTGGATCTCCAATGGAGACGTTCCCTTTTTCATGAGATACTGAATCACAGCAACCCCACCAGCTTTGTCCATTTTTCCACTCTGACACACCCCTACTCACTGAAATATTGTGTCTGCAACATTGCACCCAGTGAGTTTAAATTTCACACATTCTCAAGAAATGAAACAATTAAATGCAACTCAGTTTTCTTCTAAATTCTAGGCCACCTGAAGAAATTTTGTAGTTGTTCCACATATTTCCGATTCATGGTTATTCATAAATATATTAAGCAGATTTTCATTATGTTCACAGGGATTAGGTCCATTAAATGCACCAAAAAACAGAAATTGTTATATTATTATAATCTTACTGGAGAATATATGTAAGCAGGAACAATAAATTATGGATTTCACAGCCATTCACAGACGTTCTACACTTCTAAAAATGTGCCTGACTTCACTCGTCAACCTCTGTATAGAGAAACTAATCCCTCATTTATGATTAGATCATAACAGTATACTTGAAAAAGTTTGGTTAATTGAAAATCAGAAGAAGCGATAAATTAAAGAGGGACAGATCTATAAATAGAGATGAAAGGTTGCTTGAATAGGAGAAAAAGGAGCTGCCAGATAAAGTCATATGTCTTATATCAAGAAGAGCTGCTTGTAAGTTGAAACCTCTCCAGTGTTTAAGTCTTTATTCCAAAAAGAGCTGGAATCTCAAAATCACGACATGTCTGTGTTAACGACAGACAGTTTGTAGGTGATGTGACTATCTGAAAATGTGAGGGATGACAAATAAAGGAAGACCAACATGAGATAAGATATGGCGTCAGGCCCGTAGGTATTTGGACAGTGACGCCATTTTTGTAGTTTTGCACACCAACACAGTGGAGGTGAAGTGATGCATTCAAGATGTGTTTGTAGTGTAAAACGTTCAGATTAAATTCAAGGGGTTTAACAAAAATATTGTATTAATCATTTAAGAATTACAGCCATTTTTTAAACAGAGTCCCACTAGAGCCCATAAGTAATTGGACAAACTAAATATTTGGATTACAAGGGGCGACTGAGAAGTTTTGAAAGTGACCCAGAAAAAGAAGGGCGTGGTTCTTCATCTTTTGCATTCTGAGAAACCAGCGTTTCTCAACATTGCACCCAGTCAGTCAAAACGTCACATATTCTCAAAAACGTTGGTTTCTCAGAATGCAAAAGATGGAGAACCACGGCCTACTTTTTCTGGGTGAGGCTCAAAACTTCTCAGTCACCCATCATATTTTTTAACTCTTAGAGCCCTAATGGTGCTCTCCTGTGTCCTGGTCAACTATCCATCATATATTTATTAACAGATCATAACGTTACACAGTGTTCTAGACAAGTAAATGTCTCACATTCAGAAAGCTGAGATTGTTCTGAACGTTTTGATATGCAACACATGAGCATTATACTATATGCAAGTACCTTAAAAGGTAAATTACTGAAGGTAAAATGTCCTTAGGTCTCTAAAGGTTAATACAAATGGTCACTTTCAGTACAAATCATCACTTTTTTTTAATCATCACTGTTCATCCAGTTTTCTTTAAACAAGTCAGGGAATGCATACACAAACATTTCCATGTCAATGAAGATGTCTTGGACTTCATTTACATCAATCATTAAGAAATACAAACAGTATGGTATTGCATCTGTGTGGAGCAGACAGTTCTGTGCAAGGAGATTAGTGAGGGAAGCCACCAAGACACCCATGAAATTGTGCAGAGTGCAGCTTTTGTCTGTGGCATCACCAGTTGTGTGGTTTCTTAGTGGCATGGAACAGATAAGGATTTTATTAAAAAAGAAGGCATGAAATTTCAGGTCCAGTCTGCCAGAAGGCACACGATGAACACAGGCCTAGATTTGATGTATCCGTCCCTTGACTTGTCCTCATATTTAGTTTGTGAAATTGTTTGTGGAAAATGTGCAAATGTCTGTAAATCTAGAATAGTTAATTCATTAAATCCCTTGAATTAAAGCTGAAAGTCGACACTACAAGCACATCGTAATTTGTGTCACTGTCAAATTATTTATGGACCTGACTGTATATCAGTACACATACACAACAATGAGCAAATAAAAGCAGGATATGTGTCAATAAATGTGGGTTAACGTCAATACACAATTGCCATTTTCAACTTTAACTCGCTGTGTTTTGTTTTACTAATAAATCAGTTGACTTCTAGTTTGTTATTATCTATAAAGAACATTTAACAACAGGAAGAATGCACATATTAAGACATACAGACACACTGTAGAATGATTACCTCTATGCCCGTACGTGGAATATTTCTCGGAATGTTCTGTGACTTGGGAATCCACATTCCTCGCTGCAGAGATGAACACATGCAAACATGACGTCTCGCCCTCAGTCAGCCATCAGCCAAAAACAATCTTCATGCTGCAGCCTCTCCCTCCGCAAAGGAGGTGGAGGCAGCGTGTTTATTTCATGCCCCTGAAAGTGATCTTGGATGTTCAGCAATCACATGACTTCATGGAAGCGAAATGAAAAGGTGACTGAGTAAATGCGTATTCTTGAAATCTGAGTATTTTCATTCCACAGAATCTGGCATATTGTTATCTCTGCTGACGCGCTTCTTGATCACTTGAATGCAGTGAACTGAATGTACCGGTGCTCCGCTCTGAGGAGCAAAAATAGCAGACGCATTGTATGATTTGTACGAACTCCAGTGACATCGCCCACCTCACCAAAGACAACATAACCTGGAAGAACAGGCAGAGGCATTGTCGGTGGAATTAAGCGCACGACTCGTGTAGCAATCTGAGGAACACCAACCCAGCTGGACATCATATTGTACTTCAGGAAGCAGCGGTCACAGCGTCTTAATTTTAGTCTCAGATTCTTTGCAGGTTTCTATAAGCTTTAACTGAACACTTTTCCAAAATCTGACGCATTACTATGGTAGTGGCAAAAGCCAACAAAACAAAACAACAACATGATGTGTTTAAATTACTTCGTAACCCCAAGTTCATTTTGATCCAGAATAAAATATTTTGCCTGAAAATGTCCAGAAACACGTATTTACACCTTCCAGATAAGTTGTTGCTTCTAAGTGACTTCTTGATGCTGGAGAGCAGAGCTTGATCTTAAATTACTCAGAGACCCCAAGTTTCAATTTGATCCAATTAAACATTTTGACTGAAAATGGCTACAAACACCTTCTTTAACTTTTGACCCCATTTAAAGCTTCCCTCACTGGGTCAGACTATGAACTGAGGCTAGAGAGCAAATTTTAGTCTTGAATTACTCACGAGACCCCAAGTTTCTATTTGCTCAAATTAAACATTTTGTCTGGAAAGCACAACAAATGCCTCCTTGACCTTTGACCTCCTTTGAATGAGGCCTTACTGTATCAAAGTAACCAGTGCCACCGGAGACCAAATCTTAGGTGTAAATTCCTCAGAGACCCCAAGTTTCTATTTGATGCAATCAAGCATTTTCTGCGAAAAAAGACCGGTAACACTTCTTTTGACTGTTGACCCTAACTGAATCCATCTTTGTTGAATCTGTGTAACCACTGATGCTAGAAAGGAGATTTTGAGCTAAAATTACTCAGAGACCCCAAGTTTCTGTTTGATCCAATTGAACATTTTCCCTGAAAATGACCAGAAATGTGAATTTTAACATTTGACCCAGATGAAATGACCCCTGGGTGTGTTTCCAATAAGAGATAATGGAAACACAGCTGAATATCCATCCTACTGTGGCATAAAGTAGAATTTTTTTATTTTTTTTTTGTATGTTGGGAATAATGTGACATCAATATCAGACCAAAAACATCTGCTTGGATGGGTGGATGAGGGGGACTTGCTATGCAGCAAGTCTTGCGCTGTGGGAAAAATGTGCTGAAGGACAAATGTGATGCGGGAGACAGAATCCGTCCATCTCCTGGATGATCCAAGTTCAGATGTCAAACTCACTTCATTAGTAAGACGCTACGCTTGTTAATTACAGCACTGATGGGGGTGTTGGAATGTAATGGAATGAGACACGCATGTCTAAATCTGCCAGAGAAGGAGGCAGAGAGAGGAGGATATACAGAAGGATGGCCAGGACGGAGTTGGGCTGCAGGTGGTGTTGATGCCAGCCAGTGCGGGACACCCAAGCCCCAACCTTCATTCCTGGAAAATGAATCAAACGCCGAAGTGGAAAATCTTGTTGCTTGAATGGCTGCTTGAGCTTGGCTGCTGAAGGGAGTCACTTCCCATAGACCCCCATGTTAAAATGCCCAACTTTAGAGTAGAAATAAGCATGTTTTCAGCTTTGTACAAAAAACTGTTTTGATCTCAAGAGCTGGTTTCTATTTTCATAACCGTATGGGGGTGATATTTTTTTTTTTAAAGAACTCATTAGTTTAAGAATTTTTAAGCCATGAAGTTGCAAATAATTATGGGCATCATTGCTTTGAATGAGAGGTAGTGTGTGCCGCTAGCAGAGGCTGCTAGCAGTGGCGGACTGACCGTGTCTGTCCTTTCTGAGCATTTTATTATACGGAAATACCAGTAATAATATGACTCACTGTGCAGTAAATTATACTCACAGTCCATCGAAGAAGCCTGCCCCAGTATTTCCATCTAGTGAAATTTTTGTGTTATTTCCTTTGTATGTTAGCACTGTTAGCACTGTTGGCAAGGATCTGTAGCTTTGCGGCATTAGCTCCACTGTTACTGAGGCTATAAACTGGTCATAATTTTTAATGCCCACACCCAAGTCACACTTCATGAAAACCACCGCCCAGTCCACAAAAACTGTGTTAATGAAAAACCCGACCCGAGGTCAGCCTGTTTGCCTTAGCCTGTCCTGTAACTCTGAGATGAGGGCGAGACAATTTCAACTTCAAAACAGCTGGTCAAAAAAAAAACCTACAGGTGATGTCACGGAGGGTTTGTCCAGTACATATATTCAGTGGGGTCACCACAGTCATGGAACTGACTGACAACTGCAACCAATGCAGGCGGGAAGAATCTTCCACCTACTTGTTGCACCATTCCTGCAATAACATTTGCAGCAACATTACTATGTGGTTCCAAAACAAAAGGGACACACCTGTTATTTATGACACTGACTCCTTCACATTCGACATTCTGCACGCCCTGAACGCGACTGCCGATCATCTCCTTCAAAGCTATGTTGCAAAAAGTGGCCTCTCAAACACGCACTTTCTTCTCCTCTAACACAGTCACAGTGTGTCGCACCCAAAAACACACACACACACACAGACAACACAAACTCAGCTAACCGGACAGGCAGAGCTCCACGGATTTGTCGTCTGCCTTTTTTCTGCTCATATATTATCCAGCTGACTCCTCGCTGACCCTTCCTTTGGAGACTGTGCACGACAGAGGTCTGCCCTGATATCACTCACCACTGTTTGCATGCATGTAATATATTTATCAGCATGCCTCCCTCGCATGGTCAATAATTAAAGTCACTGCTTAGTGGGAGGAGAGTTGCTCAGGCATACCCTGCTTCTTTTTTATTTTATTTATTTTTTTCATTTTTTTACAACCCGTATTAAACCAGAGGAGCAGGCTGAGGAGCTGACTTTATTAATGATGCATGAAGGGTGATGTTTTCAGTCTGGGGACAGGAGGTTGAACACAAACATTACATTTAAAGAATAGCTGACACCATGTCCCGAACGTCGTACGACGAGGGGAAAATGCGAAATGAAATATTAATGCTAATTTGATTTTTAGTGCAAAAAGGTAAAAAGAATAGTTTTGCATTCCATTCATGTGCAAGGTTGCAGCCACATCAAACATTTGTCCTTCTCTGCACCCCCTTTTGTGTTTTGAAGAAAGCCTGGATCATTATGTGCATAAGTGAAGACTGTGTAACTTTGTGCAAAGCTTTACGTGTGATACGCTGACTGGGGCGTATGCAGACATTTCTCTATTCCATTTACATCTGGACTTTTTAAAAAAGACACGGCAGATTACTTTCTAAAATCTGTCTGCAGGACAGTGTGATTCAATTGGCTGCTGTTAATACACAGATTAGGGAACTCTCTTTGCGGCCTAATCCTCCCCGCTTCGTTCTCCCTTGTCACAGAATGAGGAAGGTGTGTGAGAACAGGTTAGCCGATAGCAGGCATTCACTGTAGGATTATAACTGCAAGGGCAACTAAGCCTGTGTAATTGGGTTGTTGGAGAGGTGATGAGAAAACGATGATGCACGGGCGAGCCTGCGATTGTTACACGTTGATTTAAAAGGTGTAGTCCCTTTTGATTTTTTTTTTTATTATGATGTAATTTAGAAAAAGGATTTACTAAAGCACCACTATAATTTTATTCCTTAGCATTTAAATAAAGGATTCACAATCTTATATCACCAAAATGTTCAAAATTCACCTTGTCTGGAAGGAATTTAGAATTTTGACCCATTGTGGGCTAAAATATAGCACAATATGCCATGACACAATGGGAAACTCAGTTTCCCAGCATGCTGCTTGAGGATCAAACGGCACTGCTGGGCTACATCTGCTAGTGTTTGTCATGGTGTCGAAGTCGACCTTCAGTTCTGATTGAAAGCGCCAAAAAATAAGACAGAAAAAACAGAAAGCGAAAGATCGCGAACGATACCACGATTAAACATAATCCATCAGAGATCCTATGGGGAAGAATTACAGAAAAAAAAATGTGGACATATTTCATGCAAAGGTTTTGCTGGTTGGCTGCTGGACAGGTCAAATAACACTCACACAGATCTCCTCTGTAAGTTACAAGATTAAAGTTAGTTGCAACTACAACATTTTTGTCAAAATGATTCAGTGCAGAGACTAATAATTTATCATGGCTTTATCAGATATGTATTTCCTATGGAATGCAGCATGAGCTTTGAACCTTGTGCACGCCCCTCCTCCTTCATGATGCCTGCAAAATCGCAGAAAGTAAACTCACTATATTTCCCACGGAACCCACCAAATGAATTACTTTACCGGCAACAAAATTATCTGTAATTTTGCAGTAGGCCACAGAAATAAAGGTACTTTATAATATCTAGATTTCAACATGAAGTTAATTTTCTCAATTTTGGTGGAAAATTAAAAGTGACTCCGCCTTTAAATTTTGCAGCACCTGGATTTCACTTTTAGTATGATTATAAGCATCATATGTGCTTAAAGCTGCAGTGTGTAGGATTTAGTGCCATCTAATGGTGAAATTGCAGATTGCCTTATGCTGTCGTTTGTTTCCAGTCACCTTTTTTTTTTTTTTGCTTCCCTGGAGATGCTCTCTTGCCTTCTTTTGTGACTAGCAATATGCATCATCCTCTATTTCACAAAAATCACGGTTCACAAACCTGAGCATGAGTGCGTGAAAGCAGGTACAGAAGAGATGCATGTGCAAAAAAAAAATCCAAATATGCAGGTGTAATATAACTAATTTGTACGGTCTAGCGTGCAAGTTGGGTTCAATCAGATGCTGCTTTTGGATCTGCCTGCAAAATACTTCCAAGTCTAATCAAAAGGGAGAGCAGAGCAGCTGCACAAACACCATTGTCGCCGTTTGCAGATAAATGTGAAGCAACAGCAGCTTTCTAACTGAAAAAGACAAACATTCCAACAACAACAAAATAAATAAATAAATAAAAATAAATCTGAATTGCTGACATGGATAACACTGATGTGGTCTTGTGTTTTTTTTTTATTCTGGCAGAAAGGCTGAAATATCAAAGTCACATTCAAATGAAGAAAGTGTAACCTTCTAAATGGGCAAACAGACCATCTGTGTTAAGTGGCGTGCACTGAGTTAAGTGGTGTGCACTCTGCACACTATGATGTGTCACTTTGAAAGCAGAGATGTCCGGGACCATTAAAATCTCAGAAAATCCCTTATGACCCGCTTTCAAAGGCTGGTGATGATTAATTATTTATCTGCCTTAGGGCATGTTTTAAACTGAGTGTATTATTTATTCATATCACAGGTGAAGTGTCATAGTCCTTGTTTGTGTACTGCTACTTGTCAGTTAAAGGGGAACTCTGACATTTTTCAACCTAAGCTCCGTTTTTAGATATTTTATGGTTTTCAGTCAGAACAAAACAAAACAAAAAAAAAGCAAATGAATCATACAATACTGATTTAGAACTCAAACACCATCACAGACTAACCACCTACATAAAGTTATTGTGCAGGGCAAGCTGAAAACGCTCACAGTAAACCGCTTCTTGTTGCGATTGAACAGGCAAAAATGCCATGAGAGGTGTTTGGTACCTAAAGCTATCTGGTACTAATTACAAGTCGATTGCCAATGTGCAGCGCTGTCTTGCAAAACGAGCAGTCATTGGCAATCTACTTGTAAAGTCTCAGTGTAGCACAGCGCCACCGAATGGACTGGAGGTTAAGGTAAGCGGCTAACTTCATAATTGCCATGTTGAAAAGCTTATTTGCAGTCAGTGGGGTCCTCTCCATGCTACCAGATACCTAATGACATTTTTACCTGTTCAGTGGTGACAAGAAGGGGGATTTTTAGTTAGCCCTGCATCAGTTAGCCCGTGAGGGTGTTTGCGTTGTAAATCAGTGTTGCACCGATTTGTTTTGTTTTTGCCCCGAGTACAAATCGGATCAAACCATTGATGGTTTTTATTTCAAAGGAGAAACAAAAATTCTTCTTGAATATGGCACCTTGACTCCGGTTTGAAAAATTACACAGTCCTAACACAAAATGTTCTTGTGGGTTTAAACAGTCAATCTGTTCCTCAGTGGTCCTCCCACACAGACCACACCTGGCACACTTTATTGTCACTTACTGTGCATACTGTTCACACCTCCTACAAGAAAACACACGTACATCTCCAGGGAAGAAGCCAAGCTTCCAAGACCTCGCGCCTCCATTGGGAGGAGTTGTTTTTATTCCTTATTCCTCAATTGTATTTATGCACCTACAGAAACACACAATTCTCCATATATTCCTAATATGTACCCTGTAAAATGCAGTTAACGAATACACAGCACGCAAAAAACTCAATCACCAAAAAACAACTTTCAAATTTGATGCAACAAATCAATCTAAAAATTAACTTTCTTTTATTCATGTAATATCCCATACATGTGTCTGCCACCTGCTGGATGCTTGGATAATGGATGCTGTATTAATGATGGATTAGAAGCAGGTGTGGTAGTCACTGAAAGAGACGGTTTCTGCACGGAATTGTACTAAATCTGAGAAATAAATAATTATTCGCCGATTGTTTAAGAGTGGCTATGTTCTAAAACTTGAAGAACACATTACACGTCCACACAACCCTGCGGGAAGGATTTTGTATATATTTAGCTGCAAAAAAGAAAAAGTGTGAGCGAGGTACGGAGTGAATGGGGTCCGTGAGCGAGAGAGTGCTTCCATACAGACATCTATTAAATCAGAAAAACAAAAACAGATATTTTCTGATTGTTTGACAGCAGTTATTCTGTAAAACTTGACTAACACATCACAAGTCCACACAACCCTTCAGAAAGGATTTCGTACTAACTTACCCAAACCAGACACTTCTACATACGTATATTACTATAAGCATCATATAAACACAGCCCGGTGTGTTCGCTCAGCGTGCACGCAGGCTGTGGATGTAATTCTAGCCTGCTGGCACACAGGCCGGCCTACCTTTCTATCCCTTTGTTTTGTTTACATGTGACAACAGCACAATAGGGTGCTGGACAATAGGCCACTTATTGAGTGACTGGCAGGGAGTGGGATCCATCCCCGATCATCTGTCACTCTGCAGCCTCGTGCACCTGACGGCTCATGTTCAGAGTCAGGTTGCACAGTACTAATGATGAAGAGCGAGGCTGCCTGCCGTGCTTAAATCTGGGAGAGGTCACAGGGTCAACGTGATTATCATACAGGATCCAAAAGAAGTGTTGCAAATGACTTCAGTGAGGAGGCTCCAGAAACTACCAGATTGCAAATGCCGCTTTCATTCTTACTTGAAAGTAAGAATGAAAAGCATCAGATACGTGGGACAGGCATGACCATGTTTGAATGACTTCAAATTATGATACACGTTGTATATATGTTGGCAAGATATCTTACGAAGGCCTAGTCCAAGTTTGATCAGACTTGGCAGGTACATTGGGTTTGCGGATGGGAAGGAGTGATTTGATTTTGGTTAGAATCAGTCAATGATCAAGGTCAGAGGTAAAGATCAAAATTCCCACTCTGTGCTAAAATATAGGAAAAATGGGTAATTTCATGGAAATGAGTTCTGATGTTTTATTTTTACTGAGCTTGACTTTTTAAAAGCCCATATAACATTTTCTCTACATGTCTGAAACTTTGAAATGTGGGTGTGCCTTCACCATGTTCGCTGAGCACTTTTGATCTTGCGCATATCACTTAAAGGGCACGGCTTAAAGGGGTCATACTGCGTAAAATAAATCTGTATAGACCTCATGCATACAAGTAAAATCCTAAAATGTCACTCAACAGAAACACAAATCCACAGATGGTCCGTGTGTTGCCATCTTGGCAGTGCCTGACTCTGCCTAACTCCTGGCCAACCCAAAAATGGGTAAAGAGGTGATGTGTGAGCAAGATCGGTGTGATCTGGGTGGGACGAATGAAGCCCGAACACGCCTACCTATCTCAAAGCTAACAAGCTAGCTAAGGCTAACAGGTCACCTGAATTTGAATGATTGATGATTGATAAAGATAACGGGTAGCCTGGGTGCAAGTACTAAAATATATGACTGGCGCATTGGCCCTATAACCGTGGCACTATCGCTGTAGCTAACGTCACCAAGCTTTCAATACCTGCTTATTTGTGATAACAGCGCAAACATATAAATTCAATAATACTAGAATTCCAGTCAACAGAAATACTGTAGCACAGATTTCTTAGATGGTCCAGTAGTACAATTAACGTCACAGTAAGCCATATGATCTCAGATATTTGTTGTAAAATGCTCAGAAAGGACAAATACAGCCAACTTCACAGCAGCTAGCGCGCTCTGCTAGCGGCTGCCTCCTGTACACAGCGGCTGTCACTCAATGCGATCATGCCCCTAATTATTTATAACTTTGTGATTCAAAATAGCTTACAAAAATAGCTTTAAAATTCCACCACCCCCCACAGTTGTCATGAGCAGGGAAACTAGCCCTAGAGACCAAAACTGTTTTTAGTACCAGGTTGTGTTTCTGCTGTGAAGTTGATTATTTTAACATGGGGATCTACGGGGATTGACTTGCTTTTGGATCCAGTGTCAAGTGGCCATTCAAGGAACTGCAGGTTTTGGCACTTCCGGGTCTGCTTCATTTTTCAGCATCGGCGGTTGCTGCTTGTTCATCTCAATGTCAATCTTAATGTTGTCTTAATGTCTTTTAAGAGACCTGGTGACCCATATGAGCTTGCTGAAAACTTGTATAATAATGTGACCTCTTTCAAGCCGGTCATCAGTGACTGCGTTATGAGAAAATGAATGTTTTTCACAAGTACATCTGGTCGTATTACTTCACGATTGTAAACAGCTGCTGTGAACAGCTGAGATTTTCCACCTTGTCACCATCAGCTGACTATTATTCAGCCCCTTGGACTGGCCTCATTCTCACATCTCGAGCTGTCTACCTCAAACAGCCTGCCGCGACCTTCCGGCTTGTTGGCGGCCCTCGGGGCGATGTGCACTCACACAAAAACATAGAACAGAGGACGCAGCTTGTCCTTTGAAATATATGATGGGGACGTTCAGATGAAACTGTAAAGCTGACGCCTGCTTTGTCTCTTTCTGGTATGACACCGACCCGATGGCTCGACGGTTTAGAGCTGCATTTAAATTAGGTGTACAGTTGACGTTCACAGAATGTGACGGTTTAAAGTCGGAAACACAGCACTCCTGGACTCTCAGCTCACCTGACCAACACAGCTCCAAAAACATTTATGGGTTTTCCACACCACCCTCGTGTGGTTTGAACATTTTGGGGGTTTTTTTCAGCTTAAGAGGTGGTCTTGGTCTGGATCCAGTGATGGATGCATGGATACAACTTTATCGATGTTAATACCGTTATCGATTCTGCCAATCAGCCTACAGAGGTTATCAGCGTCAACGCAGCTGTTTTCCTGGTTGCTCGTTGCAGTTTGATGTCATTATGTTACATCTGAAATCATGACACATGAGTTTGCAACGTAGAACTCTCAGAAAAACATGTCGGCATTGATAAGAAGAATTGATAACGTCTGACACATACAATTCCATTGGATTGATAAAATTGGAACTGGTTCTCAAACGGTATCGTTCCCATAGAAAGCTGAGTTTGTTTATGGTACTTTTCTTTTCTTTTGCCTTCTTTTTTTTTTTGATGATTTAGACTTTTGGACCACTTACGGGAACTTCCATCAACGTAGGATATCTTCACTTACCGTATTAGTCTCTCCTAAAACAGACTCGCCATTACTTGCTGGGTTTTTTTTCTTTTCTGTTGGCAACGAAACAATTTTTGCTTGCACAACGAGACTGTTCATTTGGTGAATTGGAGTTAGTCTTTCTGATTGCACATTAAGTTGTTACTGTTGGTCATAATACACTTACAGCTGAAAAGAGAAACTGAAGACACCCTGCATGTGGTTTCTTCTATTGATTCAGACTGCAATACCCACACGTCAGAGGTGCGGTTTGTCTGCAAGTCAATCAATTGCAAGTACAGCGAGCTCCAGCTCATGTTGGTGAGGACTCTACATCCACAGTTGTTGCTTCCTTTTTTTTTTTAAATACTGGTATTATGTCATACTGGTTTACCTTTGCACTTTAAGGTAACTCAAAGCAGAAGTGTTTTCATGCATCTGACAAAACATTATCTATGGACGTTGTAGCAGGCCCTGTGGGTCTGACGTGTTTTGTTTCTAGCACCAAGATGTTTTATACTTATGTTGCAGTTAGAATGTGCGGAACCATGCTGGAAACAAGTGCTCACAATTTCAAAAATCAAATGCAAATGCGCTCCCCGCAAAAAAAAAACAAAAACTTTAGTTTGTACCAAGGTTCAAACTGAAAATCACCAAAATGTCCTGAAACACTAATTGTGCTACAAAACTGGCTGCTCTCCATAAAGAACTTCAGCAATCTTGCATTTATAAATGTGCTATGCAAAGATGAAAAATTCCACAATTGCACCTGGACTATATTGGAATTTTGCTATTGTGCAAAACTTCCGGAGGTGTGTAAAATCATGCTCCAGATGTAGAAGTATTTTTTTTTTTTCCCAAATCTGAACCCTAGCCCTAAATCCTTACAGGGAAAACAAACAGTTACAGTCATCAACTCTGCGTCGGTGCGTTAATCTGAAGACAGATAACCATCTCTCTTTCTCTATGTTTATCAATGTCTTGCTCATCTGGAGCTAGCTGTGAGTATTACCCCGATGGACGAATCCTGCTCTATGAATACAGCCAAACATGCTTGCACTAATAATGAGGGATGTCTTGATCTGATTTTGATGATCAGAATCGAGGCATTTTTTTTTTGATTGATTGGTATTGGGTGTGAGCTCCGTCTCACCCCACTTCGTCAACACTGTGCTGACGGAGCTAAAGATAACATTGTCCAACTGAACGGAAGACTGCAAAAGAATGAAGAAGGTGGAGAAGCACGTCCCACTTTTTTCTGGGTCAGGCTCAAAACTTCTCAATCGCCCCTTGTAAAACTCAACTGCCAGTCTTTCATCAATGCTGTTCAATCAATATTCCTGTGTTCTAGTTTTACTATTACAGTGCTGCACTAAGTGGAATTGAGGAGCCAAATAAAAATTTAATTTGTTTACTATATTTTGTAAACATAAAATAAATAAATAAATAAAAATATTAAGGAGCAGCTTTGATGGTAGTTTTTAAAGCACTGAAGAGCTGTTCAGTTGTCAAGCATATTTGTTTTTTTTTGTTTGTTTGTTTTATTTTTTGTTTTTTTGTGGTCATTACCCATAATACAATATAATGCTGCGCAAGGTGTGTGTGTTTTGTGTAATTTGCAAATTTGAACTAATCCCAAATGGAACCTGGACTATATGATTTGACATGAATTCTGATATGGTCCGAGCATAATCATTATTGTGATAATGCGCAAGACTTCCAGAAGTGTGCAAAGCCATGGCCTGGAAGTGGAATTACTGTTAATATTTTCAAACTTTTTATGTATTTTACAAAAACTGTACCCTGACCCCAGACCCCTTATTCTAACCCTAACCCTAAAGCATTTAAGATCAAATAACTTACAGACAGGTTTAGAGCCCCGTTCAAATACCGGCAGCGCTTCCAAAAATGTTGGTGATATTCTTTTTCCCCCAGTTTGTAAACTGTGCAGAACACGTGCACCATTGCGTAGTGATACACTAAATTATGGGTAATGACAAAACAAATATGCACAGTCTGCAAACCAGGACACATGGGAGACTCTGAACAGTACTGCCACACTTCTGCAAGAGCTTTCTGTGTCGAAACGAGGCTCTAAACCTGTTTCCAGCTGCCTAGCAACTTTGCAAATTATTTTTTTTATCATAAACGGTTTAGGGTTAGGATTATGGGTCACGGTTGAATTTTTGTAAAACACATAAAACGTTTGGAAATGATTGCAGCGCTTTGCTTCTGGACCATGGCTTTGCGCAGCAGCTGTGGGGAGTCCTGCACAGTAGCACAATTCCCATAGGGTCCAGGTCCCATTCGGGAATAGTCCAGTTTCGCAAAAAAAAAGAAGAAGAAAAAAGTGTGCAATAAATACACTGGATTAACTTTATTGTACTTGCAGACAAAATAATATA
>CABFOU010224308.1:0-11015 GCA_900660325.1 Opsanus beta
TTTCGAAGATAACCACCCTTCATGAGTAATTACTATTTTTATTTAATGTTAACCAAAATAGGGGGTCCATGAAAGGCCTTTCAGAATTTGCCCCCAAAATAGAATATATGCATGTTTTAATTGATTTTTCTTTTAATTATGTGATGTTCAAAGTTACCCCAACCAAGGGGAAACTTTGAACAGTGATGATAAAAGTGCTTTTATTCACAGTTATGCCCCTGTGGGGGCTACATTGAACGACTTGAGTGTTTTTAAGAAAAGAAATACAGTTTGGAAAACCAACTTAGCAATGATTTTAACAACTTGTTATCTGGGTGATGTAGGCGGCCATCTTGGAAGGGGCTTGTTCAAACCTCTTAGAATGCAAATATGTTTACTTCAGATGAAAAAAATCTTTAAAGGTAGCAAAAATAAAATAAAAACAATTTGTTTAACATTCTAAATTGTGTTAATAACATGGTAATCTTTTTTATAGTTTTTGTACAAAGTTACCCCAATGTTCAAAGTTACCCCAGCTTACGGTAATTAAAACTGCTTTAAATCAACATAAACTATGCTTAAAGCTGTTTAAAACAGATATTATGTCATTAGTCAATGATGTTACATCTCTAAACCAATAACCTGATTTAATCTGGCTGCAACAGAGAAAACAGGTTTAAAAACAGTTTTATACGCCAAGAATAAAGAGGGATCGTTCTAAAATGCTATTAAAAGATAATTACTGAAACACTTTTTCTAATCAATCCCACATCGTTTATGTGCAGTAAATATTTTGCATCATACAAATAACAAGAAGGTCAGCTTTTCCTGAAAAAAGATCAACCTCTGTAAAAAGAATTAAAAAAAAAACACTGGCTACAGTGTTGTAAATTAACACTAAACACCAAAACCAAATGACCATATTTAGATTGTGTTTGTTATATAAACAGAATGTGTAATTTGAAGATCTGCCCAAGTTGTTGGTAAACATGGTTTCAGACCAGTGAACTTTAAAAAAGTTTATTCACTGGTATTTTATAAACAATTAACCGTTAAAAATACCCTGATGGATGCAGCCTGAAAAATGACTTTTTAAATTGCTGATAGTGTGTTTGAATGGAAAATAACGCAACACAGGTCGATAAATACAGAGGTGAAGGACTGAGGTTTGAGATCCATTTCAAGGTGGTTGAGGTGAGGAAGGGCGAGTTAAGTTGGTCTGAGGGAGGTCGGGAGCGCGACAGTGTTACACACAGGGCATGGAAGCTTCTTTAGAGAAATATTTAGACCCTGATCTCCTAAAACGGCTTTGGGGGAAGCCAAGTCTTTGAAACCAAATCCCCAAATTCACTAACAAGGTCAGACTGCAGTGAGAAAGCCATCGGTGCAGACTGAAAAGAGAAAATAATCCATATTAATTCACCAAATTTACCAAAATAAACCATTTAAAGTGTTAAAAACAAAAACAAAAATGCTAAAATCAACAGAAAGAAAGCTAAAAGAGTGAAATAATCCATAATAATTTAGCTAATTTAAAGTGTTTAAAAACAAAATGCTAAAATCAACAGGAAAAGAAGCTAAAAGAGTGAAATAATCCATAATAATTCAGATAATTTACCAAAAAAACATTTAAAGTGTTTAAAAACAAAATACTAAAATCAACAGGGAAAAAAAAAAAAAAAAGTTAAGAGTGTTGGAAAAGATATGGATACAAGTGAGATAAAGCAAGCAGGGGTGTTTCAAGGTGCCTGGAGGGTCCTATGTAGCCCCCCCCCCAATCCTCACCCAAGGCCACATCATCACTCGCCCCACAGGACGCATTTCATGGGCTTCTGACAAAACTGTTGTTGTTGTAAACTATGTAACCTAATATAATCAGCTGTTTTCAGGGGGCCCCTGTTGCGAGGCCCCTGAAAGTGAGATCAAGAGGTCTAGAAGCAGATAAGAACTATGAGTCTTCAACGTGGTAATACTGACTCTGTTTCTGCTTCGAGATGTAATAATCTTAGTACCCAAGATCCTGAACAGACTTTAGGTACAGAGAAACCTTTGGGTCTTTCACACTCTACCATCCTCAACATTGAAATTTTTTAAAGAAAGGGGTAATTAGTTAACAGCCGGGGATGCAGACTGGGTTAAGGGTGAGCGAGGCCTTCCAAACCTCAGCATACGTTACCTAATCCAGTATGGAACAAATCCTGTGGCATACTGCGAGTTTTGCCAAAACCTATAACAGTGACAAGAACGTCATTTAACATGCAAGTGCCCTTTGACCCCTGAAATTATCACTTCACTCAGTCGTTTGAGTGAAGAAAAATACCCAAATAAACCCTGTTCTTTTATTCCAAAAATCACTTGTAAATATCTCATTTTGGGATTTATCTGCCTTTTTACTGTCACAGTTGGAGTTTCTTGTTAAATATCCTCACAGCCGAATAATTCTGTCTATGTGTGTAAAAACTACCCTGCTGTAACTTTGGGGCATCACACTTCTGTGACATGTGTCATGGAATTTCATTTCAGGGATTTTCATACAGATTTTAATATCTTTGGTGTTTTCTGGAGTATAAACCGCACCAGAGAATAAATCACAACTTTTTTCTATATTATCAGCTCTTTAATTTGGGATTTTTGTGCACTGTTGTTGTGCACTATTTATTATCGGCATTTATTCTTTTATTATTGGAGACTGTTTCGTGCTTTGATTTCGTGCCTTTTCTGCTCTGATCACAAACCAGTGTGCTGCTGTGCAATTAGACTGCGTCCTGATGGATGTAACATGCTTAGTTGTCATGAACCTACGCAAACATACCACAGGTACTTACTGCAGCTCAGTGAAGTACTGTTACCCTGTCACGGATTATTAATCCAGACTAGGATAAAACAAGCCTCGATTGTTCTCTCATCTTGGATTTCTGAATTCTGCCTTTGTAAAATACCCCCCAGGTGACACCAGCTTGCTGAAAATAATATGACTTGTAATAGAACCTGAACTTATACTTATGCAACCATAAAGCTACAGTGTGTAGGGTTAAGGGGAGTTTATTAGCATATATGGAACACAGCATCCATAACCATCTGTTCGCTAGTGTATAATTACCCGAAACAGCAAATTGATATGTTTTCATGAGCTTAGAATGAGCCCTTTATATCTACATGGGAGTGGACCCCCTCATGTTGGACCGCCATGTTGACACAGTGGGTCAAAAGCCACATACTTACTCTGCTTTTTGCATTTTACTTAGGAATCACTGGTTGCTCCCCCATACACTGTATATTGGTTGCTAGTCCAGGCTAACAACTTTGAGAACCCTTATTTTACTGAAATGGAAGATCGTGCATGTTACTTATCACAAGAGAAGGTAAGACAGCGTGAATCCCTGTCGGCAAAGAAGCAAAAACATGTGGCGACGGCATAACGCAATCTGCAACCTCAGCACTAGATGACACTGAATCATACACACTGTAGCTTTAAACATATCAACATATCTTATGTACAATGGTAGAGCCATTACAGCCAAAATTTGTCATGTCTTGTTGCCACATTGCATTGTGGTCTGGAGATTAACAGGGGTCCGTTTTCTCCTAAATTCATCCTGTGTGACTGTTGAATCCCAACATTAAAACCTGATGTTAATGTGGAACCTTTGTGTTAAATTGTGTTTTAAAATCGAGGATCTGTCGTAGATTCTGAAACATCTCCCTTTAAAATCCAGAATTGAGGAGCAAACTGTTCCCTCCATGTGCACCAATACATTATCAGAGAGGATGAATGAGTGAGCGTGAGGTGGTGAAGCTTGTGATGTGATGATGAGCGACACTGACTCAGTAGGAGGAAAAGTGGAGCGCAGCATTATTCTGATTAGCCCACCTCAGCAGGATTTTCTGATCGCAATCAAACCTGCTTCTTGCACAGGTTCAAACGCTAAATAGGCGGCTGCTGATAGGCCGTATTTCACAGTGTACCGTTCTGCAGGTTACGTGGCTGGCAGCTCGTGCACGCTGCTCTATTTGCACCTGATAAATGCTGCGACGTCGCCGCGGCTGCTGCATTCTTGACTCTCTCATTCAGTTTAAAGACCAGAAGATACAAACAGGATCATTTGTTTCTCAGGCGTCAACAAAGAAACAAACCATTTGGTTTTTGTCCTCAAACACTCCACAGTGGGACATAAGGACAGGTGTGTGTCCTTAAAGACTGAATTTAACACAGGTGGCCTCCACAGAGGTGCAGAAACATCAGATTTACTTCAAACTAAATTTGTGTCACAGTAAAAAGCAAACAAAGTTGTCAATGTAATATTTAGGTTTTAATTTTTTTTTTTTTTAAATGTTTGCACATTTGTAAATAAATGTGCAAACATTTAAAAAATTATTTTCACATTGTGATTATGAGGTGTTGAAGAGAAAATATTTCAACATTAGTTTATATTACACCAAAAAGTGAAAAAGTGAGAAGTTGTTGGCTGAATGGCAGTTATTATTATATATCTTTGTTTTGGTTCTGTTTGACCACGTGTGAATAAAATAACCAATAATGGAGTTGTGATTTGATTTGGAATAATTGAGTATCAAGAACAAACTGATTTTATGTTGAGGAGAAAAGAGAAGGTGAAGGTCCAAGATCACAATTTTGGCACAAATACCTATCAGTGTCGGGGTTTGGAGATCAAGAGACGCCTCCAAAGAGCTTATGGAGTCATGAGGTCGCTGGATAGAGGCCTTTGGTGACTGCAGGAGAACGAAGGTCCAAGTCTTTAGGGGTCCTGGTGCTTCCTGTCTTACTGTAGGGTTGTGAGACCTGGATGCTAAACAGTGACCTAAGGTGATGACTGAATGTCTTTGGCATTAAGTCTCTTTGGAGGATCCTTGGGTACGGCAGGAATGACTTTGTGTCAAACAAGCGGTTACTTCGGGAGACTCACATGTATTACTTGTATCCTCAGCTTCAACATCTTGGCCATGTGGCACATTTCTCTGTGCTTTATCCAGCATGTCAGTGCCTTGGTGTGGAGGACCCCACCGGATGGAGAAGACCAAGGACTGCAGCAGATTGACCGTTACTTTTGAGGGGTGAGGGATGGACCGGTTGCCTGAATGAGTGGTAGCTATCCAGACCTCCAGGCGGTTCCATAGTGAGGCGGATGCAGCGACACACGGCACCAGCACATGCTCCCAGACCAGACCAGAGCTATTTAGAACATCTACTCTGAAGATCAAGTTAAAGATACACTTATGGCTACTATTAAACACTAATATGAAGGCATTCTGCGTGTCACCTTTCCACTGGTCACATGACCTTTGACCTTTGGTGATGTTGAAAGGTCAAACTCAAGCTCATACGTCCTTATGATAGATACAGTAGCTGCATTTTATGTACAAACCTGAGCCTTAATTTGCACCTTAACAAATACATATCTTTGAATGAGTCGTAAAATAAAATATGAAAATATGGTGATATGCTTAGATTTACATTATGATGAATAAATCAGTATAACAGCGCTGCTCTTGTACTAAAACATGAAATAGTTTTGATAAGTGCGCACGGCTCTATATATTCTGCTATCAGTCAGAAAGAATTAATTCGTATGACTTGGTGTCTAACTTAAGGTTTTAAATTTTAGCTGGAAAATGTCAATGAACATGAATTAAATTTTTGTTTTTTTAATTTCTCACCTTTTTCTTTTCTTTTTTAAAGCAGGAATGATTAAATATAACCTGAAAAATAATCACCAAATGACCTCAAAATTAAACTTTGTAGCTCTGCATCAGTGACCTCCTACTGACGGATCACACGAACATCAGAAAACCACTCAAGCATGAAATGATGTGCACATGTGCGTGCGTGTGTGTGTGTGCGCACGCTGACAGAGCAGATGAGCAGCCACAACGAAGCGTGAAGAAGCCAGGTAAGCAGCGAGAGAACTTTACCTGACGCATCAAAACTGAAAGACATGCTAAGTGGCCGAATTACTGCAACGAGAAACAGTTACAGCTCAGGATCAGAAGGTCAGTCACATCGTCTGCTCATAAACAAACAAACAAACAAACAAACAAACAGGAGTAAAACATGCACCTTACTGTCATATTTCATGCTGTGAGAGAAATAAATAAATAAACCACAGCCAACGGTGAGAGATTTGTGAGATAAAAAAAACAAAAAAAACCAGCAGTTTTCTCTCAGTTTACAGTTTGTGTTCATGGACAATTAGCATTAGTATTATTATTGTTATTATTATTCATGGTTTTTTTTTTCCACAACACTGCAAACAACATCATAAATAAATGACAAGCTGCCGTTTGTAGCAACTTAAATGTGGCACATTAGGCAGAGTGGAAAGTCGATAAGGCACAAATCATCGTGAAACCAAACTTATAAAACAAAAGTGTCGAGATAAAAACAGCCTCATAGAAAAATAATAACCACAGAAGTGTTTATTTATCCAGGAAAAAAAAGTCAAACTGTGTCACAGCTCTTAAAGGCCAGAAGGTTTTTCTACGTTTTTTTTTATTTATTTTGAATAACACTGAAGAACAGACAGAATTAAACTGTTTTAAACGGCTTCTAACCAGATTTTAATTTACTTTGAACTGTTGGAAACAGTTCTAAACCACTGATTAAAAACAGCAGTACTATCCATGTCACTAATTAATTTATTTATACAGCAATAAATCACAGTATAAATCCCACAAAGGCACGAGACACGAGCAAGGTTTAAAGAGGGGCTAGCTTAAAAAATAATTATTTTATCTGATAAAACATACTAAAAACATGCATTTCCCATCCTTCTTATGAGTTTTTTTTTTGTTTTTGATAATTAATAAATGGATAAAATAAAAAATTACAAAGAATGCATCTGATTGGTCAGAAACTTAATGACGTACGCGTGTGGGGTCCAAGCTCCTGTGTGAGTATTTGGCGCTGTGGGAGACGGCTGCCTCTCCAGTCTTTTACCTCTTTTTTTAAACTATCTTTTTCCGATCCTTTCTACCCTCCTGCTCTTCTCACGAACACATTGTGTGCTTCATACGTATCCCATGGATATTTTTAACTTTCTAACGCTACCAGGAGCCAGCTTTTTCACTTATTCAAGAGAGGAACTGCTGGGTCTGAAAACAAAGGGACGAGCCGGGATACGACACCCCGTCCTGGCTTGGGCCCAGTTGAGTTGGACCCAGTTGAGCAGGAGACCCAGGGGCTGCAAGGCCGGGCCTAAGCTAAAACCTAGGCTAGCAGACAACCGGAGGCGCTACAAACCATCAATTCTCTCCATGATCATGGGAAATGTGAACTCGCTGATCTCGAACAAGATCGTCCGAGCTGTCCGCAGCTTGTTTATCCTTACGGAGACGTGGCTAACCCACCTCATACCGGACGCTAATGTGGACCTGCTGGGACTCACTGCTGTGAGAGCCGACAGAGACACTAAAGCGTGCTGGAAAAGCAAAGGCGGGACTCGTCCTTTACGTTAACAACCGCTGGTGTAAGCGATGACATATCACCGTAAAGATGGTCTTGTGCTGCTGCTAGCTGTTAGCCTGAGGCCATACTATCTACCGAGGGAGCTTAATCACGTCAAGTCAGGTCAAGAAGACCACAGCCAGCTGTCGCCGTGAGAGCAGGGACAGCCGGGAACAGAGCAAGTCTTTGCAGGACATGAGTTTCAAAGGTAGACTATTTATTTATCAGTCTTGCTGAGGACATGATATAAATTCTAAATGGTTAACTGGTGCAGAGGCACAGAGCTAAACACATTACCACATACTCTGCCGTCACACTTCTGGTTTAATGCAGCGCCTCCAGCAGTGATTTATTTTTAGCGAATTTTGTTTAGTGCGATAATTATTAATAGAAAATGCAAATTTGGAAAATAACTGTAAAAATTAGTATTATTTAACACTTAGAATGATACTATTATACAAAATTTTTTTTTTACAAAAGGTCCCTTGTCAACCTTAACCACCGGATTTCCTGCTAAAATAATTTGATTTTAAACTCTTACAAGTCTGAACTATTTCTAAAAAGCTTCAACCAACTTTAAATTAGCTTTAAATGAAATATTACCTTATTATCTCCACTGACTTTCAACGACCCTAATCATACGATAATAAAAGGTCAAACATTTTAATCTGGCTAAAATTAAAATAATCTGGTTGTGTCAGTGTTTCAGTCTGTTCTGTATCAATGACAGAACGGGTTAAAGTGTATTTAAACTATTTTAAATTGGTTTAAACCAGATATTACCCAAGTGATGTTCAACACATCTATACCAATTAAAATTGGTTTTCAAAGGTTTGTGGTAAATGTTGCAGAGTTAACGCTGCAGCAGGCATCATAGTGTAAATTAATATGTTAATCAACTTGATTTAACACTTACAGAGTTGATTAATACCACAATAGAGTTGATGAAAAACTACTTTCAATGGGACTCACACTCAGTGCAAAATTGACTGTTATAAAACTAAAACTAATTAATTATCTGGATTTAATCTTATTTTTTTTCTATTCCATTTACTTTCTGTTTAAGCTATTGTCTGATGCTTTACGGACAATCTGACTGACTTTTCAATTAAAAAAACTACAGAATATTAAATAATCAAAATAACTGTTAGTTGTAGCTCAGGAAAAAAAGTTTGAAACTGGTTTTAACCAGATATCAATGTACTGTGAAGTGAAAAAGCTTTAAACTAAAGATAAAAACAGTTTCATGGTCCATGAAGCTAATTAAATAATTAAATTTTAAACGGCTTCAACCAACTTTTACTTTGCTTTAAACCAAATATAACCTTCATCTTTACTGGCTTTCAGCTACTATCTACTACTATAAGCAACAGTTGGTCCATGTCGTGCACCAATGTTCTTGAAATGGAGCAATATCTCCACCTGGTGGATATTTACCATTAATGCAGATACAAAAGAATTAATGCAGGTACAATAGAATTTCGCCAAGAGCTCTAGAATTCATATGTTTTTAATCTGTCTAAAATAATCTGGTTTTATCTGGTTTTTAAGTTTTTAAACAGTTTTTAACCACCAATGACAGAGAAGGTTAAAGTATGTTTAAGCGGTTTTAAATTGGTTTACCTGAATGTTTTTCAACACATCTATACCAATTTTAAACAGGAAAACTGATTTTCAGAGGGTCACAGTAAATTTTACAGTGTTAAATTAACGCTGCAATGGATACATATAGTGTTATTCAAAATAGTATCAATAACAATAATAATAATAATAATGATAATACTAATAATATTTGGATTTACAAATTTCTTTTTTTATTATTCTATTTACATAGTAAATTGAAAACAGACTCTGCAGTGAATACATATGGTCCAACTCCAAATAGTGTTAAATTAACTTTACAGTAGTGTTAAATTTGCTCTATCACCGTATAGATGAACTCTATTACACTCAATCAATTTAACACTATGATTCTACTTTACTGTGCAAAATCTGTGTACTTTCTATTGACTATTGTCTGACATTTTATAGACTCAATGATTCATGGTTAAATCATAAAATAATCAATATAATATTAATTAATCAATATAAAATACTCCATACATCACAGAAAAAAAAAAAAACGAAGTATGGTTTGAGGAGGGCCGAGAGGTTCTAAGGGTTCTTACCCAACCGTCCCCTGCGGGTCTGGTCTGGTGACACCGGTCGAAGTTTCCGCTCAGCTTTGATTTCTTCCAGGATGCGTTCGTGTAGAGTGGGAGGAGGCTGATTCTGAGGTTTCAGCTTACGAGCCGATACCTGCCCAACAGCAAAGAGGGCTCAAAATTCCACACAATCGTCAACACAATCTCAGTAACTCCTCACAGAGGATTGTGTGTTGGAGACATGATGTCAGAGCACAAAGTTGTGATATTTAAGTTTTGATTTTTAGTTAAACTCACAGGGTTGAGAGGAGGTCTGGACCTGATGAACTCCAAGATGACTTCATGAGCACTTTTCTTTAATCTGGGAGGAATGTCTCCACTAACCTGAAGAAGAAACAGATTAAACAAATCCGGTTAATAAAACATGTATGTATTACATGTATGGTTAGGGTAGTATCTCACTGGGCTGCGACTGTTGGGGAGTCGTTAGAGACACAAATTTGCAACAAAACACGGAAATTAGTGACAGTTTTACAGTTGGAATCTCACTGAATTGGTACTTATGACACGCTCGCGGATGTCACCCGAATATCGCACGGACTGGCGGCAAACGTAGGGCCAAAAATCGCAAGTAGTCCACATACATTGCATGCAAGTGACGTTCGAATGCCGTATGTCACTGTCACTGATGTTGAACGCCACTCGTGCAGCTGAAATAATGACACATTTGCGAACAAAGCACTCAGGATGGCTGTGTACTGCTATTATGCTGTTATTACGCGAAAAGAGGCTGTGGAAATACCCCAGACTGTAGCCATGGAAGGCAAAGCCCTGTAAATAATAATAAAATAAATAATAAAAAATGCTTAGCGTGGCTCCACGGAGGGGAAAAAAGGAAGAAAAGTGTGAACAGCACACTGACCGACTTGCAGACTGATGTCCAGGAGAGTGACAGCCCACTGCATCTCATCAATATTTTTATCCCAGCTGGATCCACTGTCCTCTCCTCCAAGGAATGACCAGTATACGATCATCCGCTTATACTATCTTCCTCTCCTCGTGCTCCAGGTTCCACTCGAAGTGCTCCTCGATGCGCACAGGGTCCGGGATCCTCTGGAAGCGCTCCTCAACATGCACGGGCTCCGAGATCCTCTGGATGTGCTCCTTGACATGCACAGGCTCCGGGATCCTCTGGAAGCGCTACTCAACAAGCACGGGCTCCGAGATCCTCTGGAAGCACTTCTCGATACGCACGGGCTCCAGGATCCTCTGGATGTGCTCCTTGACACGCACGGGCTCCAGGATCCTCTGGAAGCGCTACTCAACATGCACGGGCTCCAGGATCCTCTGGATGTGCTCCTTGACACGCACGGGCTCCAGGATCCTCTGGAAGCGCTACTCAACATGCATGTGCTACAGGATCCTCTGGA
>CABFOU010229024.1:0-13438 GCA_900660325.1 Opsanus beta
ATGCCGTCTAGTCTTGTGTGTCAGACGTTTATAAATCCAGAGAGAGAGGGAGAGATTCCAACCAATCACAGCACGGCTTTGCTTCCACGCAGGTTTGCTGCTCCTTTAAGACTTGTTCTCGTCACTTTTTTTCTCTGGGTTTTTTTTTTTTTTTTTTTTTCTTCGTGTCAGCCTCATACAAGGGACTCTTTAAGTCCCGGCGCACAGAGCGCGCATTCATACGGAGGCAGCGGGATCGAGCGTCACTTTGGAAACTCGGGAACTCACGGATCCTCGTAACCGACGGCCTCCTTTTCTCCTCACTGAAGTAAGACGTTAATTAGTATTTCCAGATCTTTGCTCTCTAATTGACGGCTGCTGTCTCTCAGTGGCACATTTGATGATTTCTTAGGGTGATTTCTGGGGGCTGCACAGTTGTTTGAGATTTAAAGTAAGTGATTTTTGAATTATTATTATTTTTTCTTCAATGATGATGGATTTTCAGTAGATCTAATCCGGCGTTTTGCGCAAAATCACCCGAAGAGGTTATGAAAACTTTCCCAAATGTCCTTTTCAGCAGAAAAATCTTAAAATTTTGATTTTACAATGTTTTTTGACTGATGTGAGGAAAAAAAAAATCTCATGACGATCAATGTTACTGTAAATGTAATGGGACATGTAACACGTGCTCACCCTATTGGTGCTCGATTGGTGATATTTACAGTTGATGTGCAAAAGTCTTAGGCGCCAGGCATCTCTCCCTCCCTTCACTTTGAAATTTCCAAATGTTAATTTAAGGACTACAAGTTTGAAATTCTGCGACAGACTGGCGTCCTGTCCAGGGTGTCCTCCCCCTCACGCCCTGTGACTGCTGGGATAGGCTCCAGCTCCCCCGTGAGCCTTCACTGCAGTAAGCCATTGAAGATGAGTGAGTGAGTGTGGTTTGAAATTTGAAACATTTTTATTCAAGTAGTTTTATTCAAGTAGAAACCAAAATACATTTACAGATTAACTCTGATTACTTTGTAGGTTTACAATCCAGTGCACGACAGAAAACAGGATAATCAATGAATAATAAATGTTCTGATAAACCGATGGGATGCTTCACCTAAACTCATTCAGTTTAAAGGATAGTCACACAACATATTTATTTCATTTAGTCTTAAACGCTTATCACTCGTTATAAAGCATTCAATATTTAAAAGGTTTTCATTATTTTTGCAGCATCTTGGATTTTTTTTTTCTTTTTTTTTCCTTCATGGTTATTTTTTAACACGTCACTGTAACCTGATCATTAAGGTTTCAGAAATTTTTCTTTCAACTCTTGCTGTCTGACTGATTTAATAGATGCACTTTTTCAAAAAAGAAAAGCAAATTGAATTTAATGTACTGTTTGTCAAAAAAGAAAAGTTTTTTAAAAATCCCCTGTACAAAATTAAACAATGATAAACTGGCATTTAGTCCATGTAACTTTAAAATTAATTTCGGAGCAAAGGGAATCTATCACTTCCAACTGTTGTTTTTTTTTCGTAATTTTTCACGTTTAAAACGTAAGTATCAACTCAACTCAAATATCTTCTTATATATCTTAATATCTGTCTTCAGAATTGGCAAAGTCTCTTGGATAAGAGACGAAACGTCTTCAACCTTAAACCCATATAGTCCAGATGACCTATTTTCAACTTTGTTTTGATCAACTCAAATACTTTATTCAGGACACAAAAAAAACGGTCCATAGCACAAAAGAGACAAAATAAATACAACAAAACAGTGAGAAATCCATAAAATAAAAAGTTTAAATATTTACATATAGATTAAAACGCCAGTGGTTCCATAGTGTCGAGGTGAACCTGCATTGCAGGGTTCACTAATGTTGCAATTACGCCGTTGGATGACTCAGACACATATACCTGAGATTCCCGAGTACAGCAGGACAGGTGGGCACACCAACACTGACAAACATCCGGCTTGCACTGCTCCATCGTGGCACTTAAAGCAGCAGTCTCATGCCATCACATTAAGTTTCTGCATACTGGTTTTTTTCTGGAGCGCCGCCATAAGTGGGCAGTATACATTGGGGTGCAGTACCAGACAAAGAGAAAACATTATCAACTAAATGAAAGTTATGCCAAATCAAACAAATTGAGGTCGAGTTATTGACAAGTCAAGCGGCAGTAATTAGTTCTCACAGCTGAAATCCATTACCGCACTGTAAATGCGTTCTAATGCAAATGAGGCGCACAACAAGCGCCATTTGAAGGGTGTGCAGAAAACAATTTTTACACAACAAATTAGATAAAAGTAGCTCAGTGCTGGCCGATGATCTGTTCATTCAGAGCAGCGCTGCTGCAGTGTCGCATGGTCAGCGGATAAATGAGTGTCTGTTCGTTGCGTCATTCGCTTGTTTGTTCCTGATTTCAGGCGCAATCTGTTCCGCAAATAACACTTTGATGTGATCCGTGAGAAAAGCAGATCATCAGCACCCAGTCAAGTGATTCTGCATCAACACTTTAGTCCTTTCACAAGATGATAAGTGTGCAGTGTGTCGTACCAACACGTATAACAAGTGCGTAATGAGCCGCCTGGATCTTTACGCACGGTGTTTACGCGTTTTGTCTCCGGATCAGGGACACTTGGAGACCTGATGACAGTTTATGAAGTGTCACAGCGCACCAGATGACAAGCGGACAGAATGATTAATGCGTCTGGGACAGATGGGGAAGCTTTACACGTGCTGCTGCTGGAAATGGATACGACACTAAAAGCTGGCTTTGGAAACACGCTCAAATTTTATCAAATGAATTTTTAATCAAGTTTTACTTCAATCTACGACCAACAGTTTTGTTAAAAATAGAAAAGCTGAATGAGCGTGGTTCACCTTCCTCCATCCCTGAATCCTTGGAATACTAACACATCCCTAAAGCTGCCATGTGACACCGAGGTGGAAAACAAACTATCGGGCTGCGTTTGCGGGTTCTTAACGCGCTTGCGGCAGGGTGTTGATTTAACAGACAAAACAGGGTAACATTTTGCTCCCGCCGATAGACTTGCCTCAGTGTGCGCTTTAACAAACAGACTGTGTCTGGGGACGCACACGCGTGCAGACACGAGACGTTTCCAGCAGCAGGTCGTGTTTATCTAAGAGCTGAGGATATAAATTCAGACTCTGTGCTACTGCGGCCTCATATCATTCCACCACCTTCTCTCTGGGGAGCTTAGAATAGCTGCAGACCCTTAAACAGTCGCTTGTTTGGGTCGAACACAGACCCGTGTAGTCTCCTTTATGACATATAAATAACTGATCTTTATGTAATGACTCACATAAATAGCCATTAACTGCGTCATAAAGGTAAATCTTAGAATATTCTGGTAAGAGGCTGTACAACACCATAGACGTAGCTAGGGGGGCATGGATTTCAGTTTCCATGCCCCCCCCCCCCCAAAAAAAAAGCCAAAAATAGTGATAGCAAAAAGGAGAGTTTTGTAAAAGTTGAAACAAATAAAACAATCACTTCATAGGATGAACTATTATTTCAAAATCCTAAAATAACAAAACAAACACAACATACTAAATGAACCAGTTGTTTGAACAAAGGACTCATTATCATCAGTGATAATTCAACTTGCAAGTTAAAATTATGACTATTTATGAGTTGATATAATTATCATGGTTCCAGGCTTTACATCCATAATGTGAAATTACTAACTCATTCTTAGTGTTAAGGTTTTGACACTTGCAGTGAAAATACTGGTTTATTTCCACATTTCTAGAGAGTATATTTGAACATTTTGGATTTAAAAGTGCAATTGTTTGGGCAGGTTGGATTTGAACCCACAGCCTTGTGGTTACAACACAACTAAAAACTCACATCGGCCACAAGACCTACATTTTCTTATTTCTCAGTGTCAAAATTACACATTCAGAGAGATAAGTTACACTTTGTAGAGAGTTAATTCAACACCGATATGATCACCTCCAAGAAACAACCCCAACACTAAGAGTTTAAAAAAAATAACTGTGAAATACTTGTCTGAGATTTTGCCATTGGAGTTTTTGTTGTGCGGAATAAAGGAAACACTAGCTTGGGAAAAACACATTGTATTGAAACATTCAAAACAGTAAATGAAACAGCTGCTGTAGAAAGTGATTGTCTTTAAAAACAGGGTGGACAGTTCTCCCCTGACATAAATTCCTTGCTGCGCCCCTGAAAAAAATCTTAATTCCAAGTGTTTTGCAAAGGCAATAAAATAAATTAAAGATATAAAAACAATGCAATGCTGTAAAAAGGCTAATATTAGAAAGTCTTTATTATTTTACAGGATTTTCATATTTTAGTCATTTTATTGACTCGCCACCGGGGAAAAAAAAAAAAAAACGCTATAATCTCAACTTCACAGTAAATTTCTTGGATTCATGGTGACAGCAGGTGAACATTTTTGGAGGCACAACTGATAGGACCCACAAAAAGTTACACAGTTTTATAAAAGAAAAGTGGGTGCGGCCTCATCATTACTTAAAAAAAAGCTTAATGCTTTATTATTGGGACAGATATACGCGAACTAGTCGGGATCTTTAATTCTGGTCCTGAAAATTCTTGTCCTGCAGGTTCCGGTCAGGTTTTGTGTCCACTTTGTTGCTCATAACGCAGAAATGTAAAACTGACGCTTCTTATCACTTTTGCTGTTTTCAGGTCGTTGCTTTTGGATTTCTTCCCAGCGGGAGTCACGGAGGGGAGAGAGGTCAGGAGGAAAGTGAACTAGTTTGGGCGCAAATTTGTGGGTTAGCAGGTAAACTGGGGTCCAAGGTGCGCACTGAGCCGCCTATGATACCAACTACCCGGATGGAAAGAACTTTAATGTGGAACCCTCACAGAGTTCTGCAGCGGAGGCTGAGAGTAGAGACAGACTGGCAGTTTATATTATAATTTAAGAGGGACAGATCAGACAGCAGTCAGCCGACACTCCGTGCGTCACTGTAAGAAACACATTCGGTCAGATAACGAGCAGGAACAGACCGCGTACCCGCTGCGCACCGGCAGGCCTGCGGAAGATGTCCAGAGAGGAGCAGCAGAGCTTATCGGAGGTGGAGCTCAGCCCCGGGGTATCGGACGACAGCCGCTCCTTGTCACCGGGTCATTCCTCCGGCGCTGCCGGCGGGGACTCCCCTCTCCGCGTGCGTCATCAGCCGAAGTTGGACGAAGGCGCGACGTGCCGCGCGTCCGTCAAATCCGACGATGAGGACGATCGCTTTCCCGCGGGGATCCGAGAGGCGGTGAGCCAGGTGCTGGACTGCTACGACTGGACTCTCGTGCCCATGCCAGTGCGCGTAAACACCGGAAGCAAAGGCAAGCCGCACGTGAAGAGGCCCATGAACGCCTTCATGGTTTGGGCGCAGGCGGCGCGCCGGAAACTGGCCGATCAGCACCCGCACCTGCACAACGCCGAGCTCAGCAAAACGCTGGGGAAGCTGTGGAGGTGAGAGACACCCCTCACGTGAATCAGATCACTTTTCCAAAATAGCTTTTTTATTATTATTATTATTATTCAAATGAAACAACTGTTACTTCACAGAGTGATTCAGCTGTTTAGAAACATTCAAAACATTACTGAACATGCTTTAGTGTTTCAAAATGCTTGAAACACATATAGTGGGTTCCTGGGAGAATTCCTGACTCTATGTTTGATCCCGAGGCCTGTAAATGAGGTCGACGCGGAAGTGTAATATTTAAAAAAAAAAAAAAAACTTTCTGACATTGTCTCATTGGACCTTACAAGTTGATTACAAGTTGAATTTTCCTACTAATTTCCGAGTAATTTTCCTTCTAATTCCTACTAATCTTCTAATTTTCCTAATAATCCTCAGAACATTTGCAAAACTGGCTCAGTCATGAAAATGAACTTAGTTCTGGTTAATTATTCACTTCTGAAGAACTTTCTCCAGTGCCTAAAAGGTGTTTTGGCTCCTGTGTCCAAAACGGCTGTTTAGCAGGAGAAAATGTCAGTTTGGCTATTTTGATGTTATTCTTTTATTTGAGCCTAATCATTTAGAAATGGGCAGAAGAAATTTTATCCGGAATTTTACGTGGAAGTACTTTGACTGGCCTCTTGAGGCTGGCTTCAAAACAGAGCACTTTCCCATAGGACTCCATGTTAAAATGTCCAACTTTAGAGCAGAAATAAACATGTTTGCAGCCTGGTAAAACAAACAAACAAACAAAAAACCAGTTCTGGTCTCTTTCAACAGTTTCTGCCTCCATGTGAATTTTTTTTCTAAGGCCTTAGTTTAAGATGTTTTAAGCCATAAAGTTCTGTATAATTAGGGGCGTGGTCACTTTGAGTGACAGCTGCTGAGCTTTAGCTCAGAGTCCTGGAGACTGTGTCTGCTTGTTTGGAGTATTTTACGACAAACACCTGCACTAATTTGGCTTGTTGTGTGGTTAAACGCCTAACGGATCAGACATCTCTGTTGTAGTAGACACACTGAGTGAAACTCTGGTAGGATTTAATGTTGCATGCTAACGGTGTTAGCATTTTTAGCAACTGTCGGTAGCTTCACCCATTAGATCCACTTAATGCATGATTTTTGAGAAAATACGCGGCTCATAACTTGTCCACAATAAAGTAAACTGTTAGGAGAACCACTGCCCAGTCCCCAAAAATATGATTTAATAAACGCCCGAACTCAAGTTGGTTCGGATTTAAGAGAGGGGTGTGTTCAGGCATCTTTCGTCGCATTAATGAAGTTGTCATTTAGCTGCTGTGAACATGGCGCCGTACACAACTTAGCCCAGACACTGGCTTCATTTAGGCTCTTCCGGGTCGCTACAGAAAACCAATGGGTTGCGTCACGCAGGCTCCATCTATTATATATACAGTCTATGATCCCTACACAATTTTGAGAGACCAGGAGGATTGTGGGAAGAAAATCAGGCTGCACTGAAAAAAATGTAGAATAAAATTTACTTAGCAAATTTAACGGAGTTCTCTTGCTTTTGTAAGTAAATGTTTCACACTTGTCAGTAAAATCTGCTTCGCAATTGTTCCAAACCTAATAAAGGAAAACTTTTGTTTCTCATCATAGATCAGACTCTCTGGATGTGAGGCATCACGGGGAGGGTCCACTAGCCCTAGGGTCCACTGGTCCTAACCTCTTTATGTTATTTGATGGTGTATATTACAACCCCAAACTGATTTTAAAGTTCACCCTAATCCTAACCTCTAACCCTAACCAGGACTAGTGGACCCTAGGACTAGTGGGAAGTTCCTGGCATCACAATCACCACCTCCTTTTCACTAATGAAGGACATTCATGTACACAGAAGGGATTTGACCTACCAACTCTTCAATACCTGGTTCTTCAATATGAGTTACATTCACACTACATATTTAATCCAGGGAATTGGAATTTGGCAATAACACTCCAGTTTTGACAAACATGGTTTGCACTTATCTTTTTCAAGTCCTGGTTGGCTTTAGATGACTGCGGCACTGTTGGTAGAGTCAGTTACTCATCGATTAAAAGGTTCATGGTTTGATTCCCACTTGTGTGTCCAAATTTCCTTGCGCGAGGGAGGAGAGAAACTTCAAGCTCCTCAGGTGAAGGGATGGAAGCGTCACTGTACAGCGGTTTAAGAATATTTTGCAGGATGACAGGGACTTTCAAGTGTCTTCTTGTTAGATCTGACACAGATTTGAAGTAGAATTTACAAGTGATATCTAAGTAACATTGACTGACAAAACAAGAGAATATTCCCAGTTTGATTTACTTCGAATTTCTGTGTGCAAATTGTTACCAAAATTTTTTTACTCCACATTTATTTCAGTGCGCAAACCCATGACCTTTGTGCTGCTGTGTTACTGCTAAAACTAAAAAGTGACAACACACAAACAAAACAAACAGAAAACTGCACAGATTTTACAGTTGTTTGAGATGTCGAACCAAAAATCCATGGCACATATAAAATTATGCAAATAGAAGGATGCAGAAGATTGACTGCTGTTATATAGAGCTTTTCCATCCATATCAGAAGCTCAAAGCACTTTACAGTAATGCCTCACATTCACCCATTCACACACGCTGATGTCAGGGTGTTGCCATGTGAGGCGCTCACTACACACCGGGAGCAACTTGGGGATTAAGGACCTTGCCCAAGGGCCCTTAGTGATTTTCCAGCCAGACGAGGGTTTGAACCGAGGATGCTCTGGTCTCGAGCCAACTGCTTAACCACTAGACCATCACCTCCCTGTGGATGACGGTCCAGGGGGAGGTGGACGAATGACAAAAGATGTGGATGAATGACAAAAATTTCATGTTTGGCATATGTCAAAACGCAAACAGAAATAAAAAAAAAAATTGATGATGAACATTTGAATTTCTGCACTTGCAGGACATGCAGTCACATCGCACATCCATGAACTCAGAAGATGAAGCCTTTGGCTTGAATTAAAACTGGTAGACAGTTGGCATCAATGGGCTTTTTCACTTATTTCAACTTCACTTTATCAAAGCACAATGAAAACAAAATATTAATTCATGCTTGCATTTGTTTCTACAGAAGCATACTGTTTCAACTGTCAGCTTGAATTCATGATTCAACTTTTTTACGGGTTATCTCCATTTACAAGTCACGTTATAACAAGCCTTTACTTGTGTCCGTTAGGGCAGTCTGCCTCCCATTGCTGAGTTTTGGCTCCAGTTTGCATCTCAATTCCAAAATTGAAGAAATCAGGTCCAGTTTATTAAGATAGCTGGCAAAATTCATATTTTCTACTATCATGTTACTGCTTACAAACAAGTGTAACCAATGATTGCCGAGCGTTGCCGGTCATATTGGAATACACCTGAGTATGTGCAAGTCCCATTACGTGAGTGTTTGTGCACATGTGCACAATGCTATTCCCGTGTTATTCCCACGCTGTTCCACAAAGCTAAAATGTATCTGTTTGCACAATACTGTCTGGTGTTGAAGAGCGCAACATGCTTCTCTTTGGATTTATGCTGCAGAGGAGAGTCAGAAGGAGGCTTTTGCTCGGAACATGGTAGGTCCTGAGTACTGCATATTGTGCCCGGATGTCCGCAGTCACCTACTGTTGAAAATATTACCCCTGTCCAAATTACATCCATTCCCAATTGTTCACAATGTCCTAAATTGCTGCTTTTACCACCTCTTACACCTGACATCAAGCCACGATTGGGTATCTGATTATTTTCTTGCACCAGCAATGTGGACAGTCGGGCATCATGAATCTGTAATGGGAGACCGCCTTTAGAGGTTTTCAGATTTCCCCTCTGAAAAGTTTTCTAAATCTGCAGCACATTTTTAATGGTCATCCTTCAACCGGAGCCTTTGCTGTTTGTTAATATCGCAGTCTCTGTGATGCAGACTAGGTTCTGTCAGACATCCAGGATGCCTTTTACACCTCATAGGCTCACAGACTACACTCACTTTTTGCTGACAAGAGCTTCAGAAAGGTTAAACATATTAACCTTGGAAGGATCGAACATTAATTTGATGAAGACTTTGGCTCAGGCAGGAACCTGGTGAACAGAGAGGCTGACGGAGGTCAGGGTTTTCTCATGCCATCCGTGCTTGGTTTCAGGTTTGCACACAGGATGCGTCTTTGGCCTCCATTATTGCATTACTGTCTGGTAGTCAAACCCCCTTGCACTCGTTATATTAGATGCAGCTGTGCAGCGAACGGGACTACCTGAACCTAAAGTACACAAAATTATTCATTCAGAATTAAACATCAACAAATAATTCAGGAGTGCTGTGGTAATAGGTAGTTCTTTTCATCTGAATTCTATTTAAATGCAACTCTTTCCCTTATTCATAGAATACTATATAATTCACTTATAATTTATAATCTACCTTGTAAATCTACCAACATATTGTGTCTTTACCCAAGGCTTCTTAATGAGAGTGACAAGCGTCCCTTCATTGAGGAGGCTGAAAGACTGAGGAAGCAGCACAAGAAGGACTACCCAGACTACAAATACCAACCACGACGCAAGAACGGAAAGCTTGGATCTAGCTCACGAAGTGAGGCCGACGGCCATTCTGAGGGTGAGGTCAGCCACAGCCAGTCCCACTACAAGGGCCCACGCCTGGACGTGGACTACAGTGGGGGAGCCGGGTCACCTCTGACAGATGGGCACCACCCTCTCACTGCAGGTGGTCTTGCAGGATCCCGTCCACTACTCTACTGATAGATTAGATTAGATTAATGTTGGACGGTGTCACACAGATAATAAATGTGTATTTGTTGTCAATGTACAAAAAAAAAAAATCTGACTTTTTTGTTTCTCTACAGGCCAAAGCCATAGTCCTCCTACACCTCCTACCACTCCAAAGACAGAGCCCCAGTCTGTGAAGGCAGGGGAGGGAAAGAGGGAAAGTGTTGGGAACGGGGGCTCCCGTGGCACAATGGGAGCTGACGGGAGCACAGGCACTCCAGGATCTGGGAAACCTCACATCGATTTTGGTAATGTGGACATTGGTGACATCAGCCATGAGGTGATGGCCAACATGGAGTCTTTTGATGTCAATGAGTTTGACCAGTACTTACCCCCCAATGGGCACCCAAGTGTTGGGCAGAGTGCTGGTGCAGGAGCAGCTGCAGCAGCTTCTCCGGGTTCTCCCTACACCTACACCATCTCCTCAGCTCTGGCAGCAGCCAGTGGACATTCAGCGGCTTGGCTCTCCAAGCAGCAGCCACAGCAACATCACGGTTCCCTTCTGAGCTCTGACACTTCCAAGGCACAGATCAAGAGTGAGGTTGGAGACACTGGAGGCCACTTTGTGGAGGCAGCCTCAGCAGGTTCCCACGTCACCTACACCCCCCTCAGCCTTCCTCACTACAGTTCTGCCTTCCCCTCACTGGCCTCTAGGGCTCAGTTTGCAGAGTATGCTGACCATCAGGCCTCAGGCTCATACTACGCCCATTCCAGCCAAGCCTCCAGTTTGTACTCAGCCTTCTCTTACATGGGGCCCTCCCAGAGGCCCCTATACACTGCAATTACTGACCCTGCCAGTGTACCTCAGTCACACAGCCCCACGCACTGGGAACAGCCTGTCTATACCACACTGTCACGGCCATGACAGACAATGTTGTCAGATGGAAGTGGTGCAGGTTCAGCCCCCATGTCAGACCCAAACAGGAGAAGTAGCAACAATGGTTGTGTTGGAGGCGAAAGCAGTCTGAGCCAGGGGGAGTGGGCAGGCACTTGGGGCCCGGGCTGGGAAGGCAGGTGGGGAGAAATCCCAGTCTGCTCTTGCCCAGATGCACAAATGCCGTCACAGGCCTCAGATGAATTTGGGGAGTGGCGCATTTGAAGCATAGGTGATTTTGGGGTGGTGCAGTGGTGTAGTCGGTCGACACCCTATTACTTTGGAGGTGTACATTAAAAACACAGCAGGGCTCCAGATTAGAGTCACAGCCGCGGTGCCTGCTGGTGTCCAAACAACACAATTGGCATCATTCATGGGTGGGGAGGGGACATATTCCTGTCACTACATTAGCAACTCTTACTATTTGGTCATTTGGGGAGACAGAATGTCAACTTTCACCCATGTTACATGCTCCTCTCTCAGGGTGGTGACTTCATGTGTATCACAGGAGGCATATATTGCGGTCTTCACCTTCCTCCTGTAGGTCACCAGAGGGGTCAGGAGCAACAGGGGCAGAGATATAAACTCATGATTGGCAGCAACTTAATAGGGAATGTATTACCTCATCATCAAAAGTTCTGGAAAGAAAGTCTTTCTACACAAAACGTACCAGAAGGACGGTGTGCCAAAATGGTTGGCTGCGGCCCATTTACTTCTCAGGCAACATTAACCTCCCCCCAAACGGATGCTAGTCTTGTATTGCTTTTGGAAAAAAAAAAGTACAACACTTGGTTTCAGAGGCACATTTATCCCTATTTAATTCATAGTGTTGTACTGTGCTCTGCTAGAATGACTCTTTGTACACACAGTGAAAGCGCACGGGACAAAAATGCCATAAAACACTAAAAAAACGTCAAACGTCAAAACAGTTTTTTTCTGATCACTGACATAAGCGCAGCATGTTCAATGTGCTTACAACCAGTAGTGGGCATAGCTAACCTAAAAATTAGCTTTGATAACTAATGTGCTAACTGAAAAGTTAACTGTGATAATAATAAACAGACAAAACTTTTAGCAGAAACTAGCGCTAACCACTAACTTTTATCATATGAATTCAGCTTTGGCTTGGGGTTTGTTTTTTTGGTTCTGAAAGTCCGAAACAAAGACCTAAAAGAACTGAAAATTTTAATATGTTGCAGCGGAAACACGGAGGTTCCCGACAACGGTTTAGCATGTTAAGATCAGATGATGATCAAGATGTAGATAAAAGTTAAATGAACAAATGAAATTAAGCAATAGTTTCCACGTGCAGTTTACTTACGCCACAAAGTATTAAATAAATAAGAAATATTAAGAAACGAAAAAATACACAGGGGCGACCATTGGCTGAGATGTTAAGGTGCGTACCACATGGGGGTGCACAGCATCCCTAGCTAGAAGCAAGCAAGTTCACGGAGCTTGTCCACACCGCCTGGCCCGCAAAAATATGCGCTGATTTACAACCTAAACCCGACCTGTGGGGGTGGAACAAACCCAGTGGATCTATGTTGTAATGATGTCCATCCCCTTAAGGTAGAATATGTTACTTGAACACACACAATCTCTTTCTTTCTCTCTTTTACACACACACACACTCACACAAAACCCACATAAGGCTACAGTCTTTTTTTCAACCAAAGCCAATTATTGCGAGACTGTAAATGCATTAGAATTTATATTTCATAATTATGACTGGACACCCAAAACTTGGGATGCCTTCTTTTCACCTGGTTATTTTAGAGATGTGGGAGTGGACCAGTTGTTTGCCTGGGTGGTTGCTATCCAAGACCCAAGGCTGTTCTGTGGCGTCATGGAGGTGGCAAAGCGCAGCACCAGTGCAATGCTCCCGAATTTGACTTGAATTATGATTGGGTGCAGAGAAATTTGTGAGATGTAATTATGCTATTTAATGCAGACAATATCAAGCAGCGCAGAGCGCACCCTGTTTTAGTGATGTTGTGTAAAACACTGTATCTTTCAATGAAGTAAATTACTGTCTGCATCATTGGCTTTGGAAATTGGCCATGCCTGACCTAGTCATCTAGTCTGCAAAGTTTCTCTACTGCCAACATGAATACAGCATAAATGCAGAGTGCACCCTCTGGCGCATGTGTGTGAGGGAGAGAGGAAGAGAAAAGAGAGAAGATGGAAGTAATCACGCCTCTTAGCCTGTTATATGCCAGAGCTGGTAATATATCTGTAGTGGGAACTCTGCTTTGTCACTTTTTGACCCACCCTGCCCACCCACTATAGTGTTCTCACTAAGCTTACCTGCACAAACCCAACCCACAGGTGCCCGCAGGTTATGG
>CABFOU010230284.1:0-13599 GCA_900660325.1 Opsanus beta
GTGTTTATTTTGTTTCGTGGTTGGATTCCTGAGAAGGTCTGATATAAATAGAAATGATAATTATTATTGTTATAAATCACAAATGTAGGATTTTTCAGTATATAAGCCCCACCAGAGTACAAGTCACTCCTTTTTTCTGTATTAACAGCTCTTTAATTTGGAATTATTTTTGCATTGATGACATGTACTTTTTATTATTGGCATTTATTCTTTTATTCTTAGAATTTATTTTGTTCAGTGCTTTGATTCCTGGGAAAGTCCAACATAAATAGTCATTATAATTATTATTAATGAATGTGTGATTTATTTATTTTTTTCGGTATATAACTCACACCGGACATATTCACCGGCATTCAGTGCCTATTCATCATATAGTTACGCTTATAAAAGAACCATATTGCAAACAAATGTAAACTTTTTAAAATATGGTACAAACCAGAATGATTAAAGTTGTGCTTTTCCAAAAATCATTGCTGTTATTTTATTGTTCATTTTTGTTTTCGGTTCGGTTTCCTGGTCCTGTTATGCACTATAATGTATCGCTGTGCACAAAGTTTACATATGTGGCAAACCTGCTTGTGTAAAGTGCGTGTGAGCGTTGTGCGCTTGAAATACAGCGCTGGAGATTCAACCTGGTTTTTCTCGGTCTCAACGTCAAAGCTTAATGGATGGGTAAGAAGACAGGGCCCTCTGAGTTTCCCTTCTTGTCAGTGTTGCCAGTGATTTTCTCAAGGATATAAAAATGTTAAAAGGAGTCATATGTGGTTTGGCTGTTGGGGGGAGTCGAGGGGACATACAATGGGAGCCATTGTGAAGTATTTTCCTGAAAGGATCCAACATTTGGACTCGCACGTAATAACAATCATAATGACCACTGCAAAGTTTGAGATATTGATCTAAAGTCTGGAACCTCGTGCCAGCAAGTGATGACAGTTTGGACTCATTTCTCAAGATACTGTTAGAAAAGAAAGCTGTGGCCTGTTTTTGGGCAAGACGCACCTCCCCCAGTTCAAAAAATTCAAACCACTGTTTTGACTATGGTTTGGACGAGGATGACCATCGTGTTTTGGATGAAGGTCAAGGTTAGCTCTGACCAGGCACCACTCTTTTTTTGTGTGTGTTTCCCGTCGTAGGAACTGGTGTGCCTATGTGGTGTCACGCACCGTCAGCTGTGTGATGGAGGATGGGGTGGAGACGTACATCAAACCGGACTACCAACGATGTACCTGGGGCCAGTGCCCTCGAGTGGCGTGAGTATCTCTTCTTTATTAACACTCCACTTTTCCGACCTGCAGCTCCGACTCCTTCGTACGCTCACATGTTTTTGTGGCCGCTCTCCATTCCTGCATGTGAATGTTTCTTTTCACTCAGCACTTTTCATTTTCTGCGGCTGTGTTGGTGGTTAGCCAGAAGATCATATTAGGCATAATTACAGACCAGTATTTGACCTGTTAATCCCAGTGATTAAGTGCTGATGTCAAACTCCTACACAGAACTGTGGTATAGCAGCAGATGGCTGGTGCAAACTTTGGAAAGTTATCAGACAGACAGGCGGGTGGGCGGGAAAAAAAAGAGCCGTATTCAAACACTCAGTGGCAGGTGGAAAGTCCAAACTGTGAGTTGGGTGATGCAATGTCAATTAAACAAGTTAAATGTATCTAATAATTGTAAGTGATATGATTGTGATCAGTTGGATTCTGTGCACAGTTAATTTTGCAGAGTAAAACAGACTCTGCTGGGACTTGGTTCCACTGCGAAGTTGTTGAACTCTAGTAAAATTCATTTATACTACAATGCTGTAAAGTTGATTTCACTCTATTATTCATTTGACTCTATTTGGAGTGGGACCAGATCGGTTCCTTTGACAACCCCAAAATACAAGCTGCGTTCTGAACCCTCTGAAGTTTTGGAGATTCCGACCTCTGGCTTGGGGAAAGAAAAAAAATACCTTGACCGCTATGTCGAGCCGGAATTTTTGCTCGGAAACTCCAACCCAAGGTACCCGAGGTCACATCACAGCCATGGTGGCTCCCTTTGCGACTGCTGAGACAACAACGTTAATAGTGTTGGAAAATGCACCTTTAAAAGAATTTTTAAGAAGACATTACTGCTATATGTAATATATTCACATTCTATGTACAGTTAGTTAAGTTACCGACACCACACATCAGCAAAAACATCTCTGATCATTTCATTTCGCCCAATAGATAGCATTAGCCTAGCTCTACTGTGGTATAGGCAAAGTTGTTGATGACTCAATTTACCGAGGTAATTTCATGAATGCACGTTTTCCAGAAGTAGGTTGTTTTTTTTTAATGTCGGATCTTTCTGAATGCCCAAGGTTTCTGAAAGCAGCAACAATCAGTATGTTCCCAAAAATAAAAACAGTCCTCAATCCTCAGTCCTCATTTGGCGCTCACATGGCCACCAAATGTTTTTTTTTTTCTTCATTAACATGCATTTAGCGACTTAATTTCCAAAAATATATCATGAACTGATGCACCTTTCATAATCGCAGTCTTCGTCATTAGCATCTTCATCATCCTTGTCATCACCGTCGTCTCAATCTCAGCATCAGCGTTATCGCCATGATCATAACTAACAGCTGCCAATCGTGTCTCTTGTCACCCCGTAACCTTGAGTGGCTTGTAACCTTGTTATGTGGTGAACTCAGCCCAGTCTCACACTTTTTTTTTTTCGTGCTCCCGTCAGGAAATGAGTCGCATTGGGTTGGGTGAACTATTAGTTAAAAAAGAAAAGCGCATCAGTCCTGAGGCCCACTGGTGCCGGTGCGTATCCCCCAGATTCCGTAGCGTGACGTGGATAAGAATCTGCAAGCCCCCCCCCACATCGTGGGTTACATCCACAGCTGATCCCGGTCCCCACTTACAGCTGGGTGGACTAGAACAATGCAGATGAAACATCTTGTCTAAGGAGACAAACATGTAGGTTTAATGGGAATTGAACCCCAGTTTTGCAGGGTGGTAGTTCAACTTTTTTCCCCACTGATCTACCTGGTCTGCCACTTCTGGTCTACTATTACAAGACAAACTAATTTGTTAATCTGGCAATGGAACAGTGGGAAACGCGGCGCACATACTGAGCGGTTAATGAGGTGATTGCTGGCAGGTGTGTGGATCGGGTAACAGACTGGTGAGAGGGGGCGTGGCTCGAACAACGACTGAAACCCCAGTGGAGGTTTGTGAACATATCAAAATAAGAGCATGTGTTGAAATGAGTCCGAGCGCTTTCATCGGACGTGTTTTGTTGTGGTTCAGTTTGTTGCTGAAGTTGAAAGTCTGCTTGTTAGAAGATGAAGTGAGCACACCCACTGTGTTTTGTCCTTCTTGAAGTTTTTACTATGTTGTTGGGCTGCTTGATCCCCGTGGCTGCCAGGGGTCTCGGCCTAAACCTGGACTATGCTAAGAATGAATCCGACGAGGGTTCCAGGCACCACAGTCTAGTCACCGGCTCTGCAAAAACAATTTCTTCTTCTTATGCTGCCTCCGTTTCTTTACCTAACTCCCCTTCACTTACTTTCCCTCTAACGTTACCCACCTCTGCCTCGCTGCTCTTCCAAAAAAAAAACCCCCGTTTGAGTTTTTCCTCTGAGAGTATCCCTGATTCCTTTTTCTCACGCTAACCGTGCAAGGAGCTGGAAGACAATCTTTTCTGTGGCGCACAAAAGGCTCTGCGACGCAGCAAATAACTTTGTGGGTTTGACATTAACGAGAGTAACCTGCTGAACGTACACCGTCAGGGCTCCTTAACGGGCGCGAGGCGCTGCCGTAAATCGTTATTCAGACTTCCGGCCAGTTCTATTTTCTGCACCGTCGCTGTGAGAGGGAGTTTCTTTATCATCACAGATGAATAAAACATTAATTATAAAACTATATAAGCGCACGCCAAATAAAATACCTGTATTTTTCTCCAACACAGAGTCACCGGCAAGAATTTATGATTTACTGGCGGCAACGTGCAGTTGGTTTCTTGTGGAAAATGAGACAAAAATAACATCGCAAGTTCAGAAATATGCTGCTTTTGATCCCTCCCGTTGTCAGAAAAAATGATTTGCAGCTACTTTCCAGCATCTGCACATTAATATCACAGAGTAAACTAAAGGGTTCAAGGACTTATAAACATGCTTAAAGTCTTGTTATGTCGAGAGCCAAAACGTTCAGGCTCCAAGTCCCACTTGGATATTTAATGACGGTGTGTTACAAAAAAAAAAAAAAAAAGAATCAATGCATTGTGATATATGCATTCAAAAGATAAAAACCAGCTGTACCAACATCAGCCATTTGATTAATAATCATACTAACTGCAGGATAGAATTCCTTCACATATCTCCAGAGATAGAGGGCGCTGTTTTCATGAAAGCACAAGTAGTGCAAACAGCATAATTTAGCCATTTCCTGGCTTTAAAACCCACGTTGTCAGTCTGTTTGGTTTGAAGGAGAAGCTCAAATATGTTGGAGTTTCACTTAAAAGTGAGGGTTTTGTTTTTTTTGTTTTTTCCTGGTATTTGGTTGAAAACTGTGCAGAAAATAAGTCCTGGAGCAAAGTTACATTCCAGATAAAGTGGCCGATTCTGACAGCATCCTGCAAACAGAATATTTGCTGGTAATGTGCAGAATGATGCTGATTGTCAACATGGAAACAAACAAGGAAACATTTAAATGCTGATCAGACATTATAGTTTCATATGATTGTAGCAGGAACTTCTATAAAGGAAATTTTGACCTGTAGTTTAACCTTCTGAGTTCTGCAGATTTGAAAGGGATGTTTTATTCAAAAATAAATTTCACCATTTATCACAGCCACAAACTGTAAAAACAGAAATTATCATCAAGTTTTGACATTTCTGATGGTTATTAAACTAACCGTTTGTGCCAGACGTTTCCCTCAAGAAAAAGGTCCAAATTGTAGCTTAAAATGATGATATTTCATCAACAAAACTTGCCAAGAATGAACATTTTTGCTCTATCCAGATATATTTATATTTTATATTTCGTGATGTGATATTCACTTAAATGGCTCAGCTTGTTTCTGCTGTTTGTTCTGGTTCAAACAGTCATTTGTTTACAGTCTTACACCTTTTTCTCATTTCAAATTTGCGTTTCATCCTCAGCTATCGGACATACAGGAGGCCGAGGTATAAGGTGGCTTACAAAATGGTGACAGAAATGGAGTGGAAATGTTGCCATGGTTACACAGGGGAGGACTGCCACGATGGGCCGAAGGGAAGCGGTGACGCTCAGGTCAGCGGAGGACGGCCAAGCGGCACCTTGACGGGTTACGTCCCATCCAGCGGGCAGAGGGGCGGAGACAACAGAGAGGGTATAAAGCCTGTTAGAATTTTAGATTGTGAGGATTCACGAGAGGAACGTGCATAAATACTGTGAAACACGATTAAAGCTCTGCCTGAGGTGTGCTTCAATTTCTGACCATTTATTTTTGATTTATGGGCGAATTAATGAACTCGAAGAGGTGGTTATTAGAGCGTATACGCCTCAAAACCTACTCTGTCCTCATAATAAATACAGGTTGTAATTAATGTTCATTATCTGCAGGTGACAGCGAGAAGATCAGACAGCTGGAGGAGACGATCAGGAGTTTGACTAAAGACCTGCACAAAATCCAGTCCACCGTTCATGACATCAACCAGAGACTGTACGTGGCCCACTTGGTTCCTTCTCCTACAATGACTGTTTACTGGTTGTTAGATTTTTAGGAGGATTTCCCAAAAACTACTGAACTGAATTTAACCCAAGTTGTCTGGGTTAGTTGGGTCAAACTTGAAATATACACACTTAAATTTTGGGGATGACATTGACAGAGGGACAAAAAGATCTTTAACTTTGCACAACAGGCTGTTTTACATATAAACTTTTTTTTTTTTTTTAATAAAACATGGTGCAGATGGCAGACTTGGTTGAGAATTGATAGTTATATTTTGAGGTGGATCTGCATAAGAGGTGAAACAGTGTTGTAGTCAAGGCCCAAGACCCCAAGCCCAGGCCACAGCTTTGACCCACAAGGCCCAGCACAAGGCTTTGATCCCTGCGCCCCAGACCAAGGCTTTGACCCTCAAGGTCCAGAACAAGGCTTTGACTCCTCAAGGCACAGGCTTAAAACCTCAAGGCCAAGGCCCAAAACAAGGCTTTGACCCCTGGGACCCAGGCTGAGGCTTTGACCCTCAAGGACCAGAACAAAGCTTTGACCTCTCAATTCGAGGCTTAAAGCCTCAAGGCCTAGGCCCAAAACATGGTTCTGATCCCTGAGCCCCAGACCAAGGCTTTGACCCTCAAGGCCCAGGACAAGGTTTTGGGCCCTCATCAAGGCCAAAGCACCAATCAAGAGAAAAATGGAAGTTCACATACAAAGATGGAGACTCACACGATAAATGAAACAAAGAACACGGACCTTTATATCCAAAATGAGCTATATTTGGAAAATAACTTAAACAACAGCAGCTGTTTCCAGTAAAAGTATTATTCTGTATTGTACAGGTTGTTTCAGTATCTAAATTCTATTTTTTTAAAATAGCAAAATTCCATATGACTTGAAAATACCTTGTATTTTCATGACCAAGGCCGTGTATGCTCAAGGACAAGGTCCAGGCATCCGAGGCCAAGACAAAGGCCTGGAAAAGATGGACCTTAAGGTTCAAGCATCAAGGCACTACAACACTGGAAACATGGAAATGTTTATAATTTCATGTGAACTGATAAAACTATGAAATTTTGGAATGCATCCAGATCATTTTTGGAATACGTTTTTAACATTTAACAGAACATATAACTTCCTGTTATTAACGCTTACCATAACTTGCAGCGGAATCACATAAGTTGACTAAATTACAAATATATTTGAATTTTTTGTATTATTTTTTTTTAAATGGCGACCAAAAATGTAAGAAAATCTGTCATTTTGTTGTGTAGACCTGAAGTGAATGGGGCGAGCATTCCTGCTGATTCAGCTCAGCCGCACATGAAGGAAACCATCCACAGCATTCAGACCAAGCTGGACCAGCTCTACAACAGGACGCAAGTAAACAATGCGTGTTTCTTTGTTTACCCAAAGAAGCTAAAAGCTCAAATGCAAAGATCCACCCCATTCATTTATTTTGGCATCAGGTTCATGACCAGACTTTACTTGACATCAACAACCACCTGGTGAATGGAGGAGGCAACGAGCTGGATGGAGCGGCCAAAGGAGGAGTGAATCAGTTCAACAGTCTGAAAGAAGAAATTCTGACTGAACTGGAGAGACGAGTGACTCTGTCCTGCTCCGCCTGTCAGGTAAACTTCAGTATGGGGAGCTCATAACCTGACTATCTTTATCAAAAAGCCCTACAGAAGTCCGTACTTGCCTTACCTGCCTCTCATGATTCCTGATTTCTCATCTAGGCCGGCGTGGAGGACCTGAGGCACCAGCAGCAGAAGGACAGGGACAGGATCCGAGACCTGGAGAAGCTGGTCAGCTCCTTGGATCAACAGCTGAAGCAGACTGTTGAAATCTCGCGTACTGAGACGGAACGCTCTCGGGGATGCTGCGACACGCTTACTGGGCTGGAGAAGAGGCTGGCTGACGTGGAGGTCCAGATCACATCCCACGCAAACAAATATGAAACCATTAAAGGTCGCCTGGATAAGGAGCTCGCCGGGACAGGCGGTGGGAAGGGAAGAGTGACCGAGGACAGGTTGAACATCAGGCTGAGGGAATTGGAGAAGAGGTTGAATAACACGATGAGGAAGACAGAACAGAGGTGCATGAACACAGGGAACAACATGAAGGACAACGTCCAGAGAGAGGTCACTCAGCTGCGCAACATGGTCCTCACTCGGCTGGACGACAACAGCATCAAGATCGGCAACATAGAGCTGGATGTGTCCATTCTTGGGGACACGGTCACCGACCACAGTCAACGTTTAGCTCAGCTGGAGAACATCACAACCCACCTTGACAGAAGACTAACATCCACCGTGAAGATGTGCAATGAGACCTGCGGGCCAAACGGACAAGGCAAAAAGATAGAAGACACTGTCAAAACCTTAGAGTGGAAAGTCGTGGCCAACGAAGAGGAGATCCAGAGGTTTGACACCAGGTTAAAGGATCTGTCAGTGTCGGGAGACTCACTGATGGACAGAGTGATCGACTTGACTGAAGATGTCAAAATGATACAAGCAGTGACAGGAGAGAATGACAAACGCTTAAGTGAGATCATCACAGAGGTTGGAACGCTGGGCCGTGATGTTGAAGACTGTTCGATTTGCAGCACCGTCGAACAGGATTTGCTCGCGCTCACCAACTCCACCAACAGCGCCCTCAGCAGGTGCCAGGTGGAAATGACGGACCTGCGTCGGAGAATTGACTCCGACGAATCCGTCTGCTCTCAGGTGTGCTCCAACCTCCAGGAGGAGGTAGGACGACTCCGAGAGGAGGTGGAGGAGTGTGCCACTCAGTGTCAAACTAAGATCAATGATCTGAAGAAGCACATGGACGATCACAGTATCCACAGTGGAAGACTTGGCGGAGACCTGAAGTCTCTCCAAGGAGAGCTGGCTGAGGTCATGGTGACGTTCAACTCTGTTAATGACTCTATGAATGGGCTGGGAAGGACTGTCCAAAGACATGAAAACATTCTGATTGACCTAACCGACGCCAAAGACAACATCATCTCTGAGGTACGACGCCAGCAATCCCGCTGCTCTTACTGTCATTCTTTATTACTTCTGTGGGTTTATGTACAAGATTCTGAATTTTGACAAATTTATTTGGATAGATGGTGTAAATTTTCATGGTGAACCAGATCTACCTTTGTCCTTCCAACTAAACTTTTTTTTTTGTTGTTGTTGTTGTAAATCTTTCTTTAAAATTCTTTCTCTATGATGTCACAAAGCTCAGAAGCCCTCTGTCATTTGGCGGCATAATATTCTTTTTGTTTTTTAATGGAAGTATTCACTCTCTAGATGCCCTTCGAGTTCCAAGATTGGTCGCTTTACAATTGATTGAATTTTTACAAGATATGGGTTCAGTTCATATCAGCGATAAATGTGTCCTACATTTTATTTTTAATTTTTATTTTAATTATTTTGTGCCTCCCCCCAAAAAAATGATGAAGACAGTTCACAGTGCTCTGACTGTTGTCACACTAATCACATTGCCAATCTTCATGCGTGAATAAGAGCTTAGGCCATATAGGCAAATGGCCCAAATTTTTTAAAAGAAAGCCCTGATTTTTTTTCTTTTCTTTTCCAAGATCAGATTTTTTTCTTTCATCTGGACACTTCATATTCAAGTGACCTGTACATGGTCTGACTGTCATGATCTTGGGCCATGCATGCAATTGGCCAAAATGGCCTAAATCTATTTATTTATTCATTCATTCATTTTATACCTGCTTACTCCAATTAAGGGTCACGGGGGGCTGGAGCCTATCCCAGCAGTCATAGGGAGAGAGGCGGGGTACACCCTGGACAGGATGCCAGTCTATCGCAGGGCTTATTTACACATTTATTTATTTATTTATTATTCAAATTCATGTCAAGTGACCTCCATGTGATCTGACAAAGGCTGGGTAAAATATTCTGTTTCAGGTCAATTTGGCATGGAATGCGAATGTAGCCCTTGTTAAAAGCAGACGCTCTCTGTTGACGCGATCGCCGTGAATATGAACAGATCTGATCTGTACACAAGCATAAATGTATCAACATTTCTATGCATCATTTGTGTCTGCAGTGTGAATACAGGCTTCACGTTTTCAAACAATGGCGCATATTGGGGTGGAGCAAATCCATTTCAACATTAGTCTTTTTCAAAATTGTGAAACGTCGCAAAAATTTTTGTCTGCTATTACTACTGTTTTGTGATATTGGTTAAGACATGGAGCCATTAATATTAAAAATACTGTATATTTTCTCAAATTGTGACACGCGCACACAATTCTATGAATTAGCTATTTGTCACAAAGTTTATGTCCGTTTTAAGATTTTTTCCTCAACATTGAAAGATGGGGCTTTTTAGGCCATAAGCAAAGTCAACCCTGAGTGTTAATGAAAGCAAAATGTCAGATATTGATGAGAGAAATGACAGTGACATGTTATTGTATTAAACACGAGACACATTAATGGACTTTTCCTGAGAGACTCTAAATACAACAGCATGTCAGTCCTGCTTTGTGTTTCTTTTGGCACAAATGATTTCACATAATATATACAAAAATCCGTTCAGCATCTTTTAAACGTTATGGTCAGTTATTAGATTTCAGTGTGTTTACAATGATGGAGAAAATGTATATTATCATTTTGTCAGAAGATATTTATCAGGTTGATGTTCTTTAAAAGGTGGACAAGTTGGACAAGGATCTGACGGACCACATCGATGACTCCAAGCTTCGATTCGGCAGCCTGGGCAAAGAGATCCAGATCATAAGGAGTAACTATATGACGGAGGTGGGGGAGTGCCGGCGGTCCAGTGACGGCCTGGAACAAAGACTGTCCAAGGTGGAGGGGCTGTGCAGGCGCTTCGACACTTTTTCTGACAGTCTGGAGAGAATCAAGGAAGGCTTGAACCGACATGTCTCCGGACTTTGGAGTTGTGTTAATGGCCTCAATGTTACATTAATGTCCCATGGAGATCTTATCAACAATATCCAGAATGTTGAGCTGAAGAATGTCGACTCCAGGATACACAGACTTAACTCGTCACTGGTGGACTTGGTGGCGCAATTCCAAAACTTCTTTGAGCAGGACTTTAAGGGTGAGTTACAGAGGATGAGGGGCATGGGATCTGACTTCAGGACAAGATGTATTGTTAAAGGGAGACAAGGTCAGGGCAAGAAAAAAATAGGCCAAAGAAAGAGTCTGTTTTCCTGAGAAGGTTTAAGAGCCTATAAAGTCTGCAGCCTGTGTGAAGGACGAGTTTGAGTCCATTTATAGGGGAAGGGCACAGATTAAACATCTTAGCTTTCTTGCTTTAGTGAACATTTTGAACAACCCCAGAATTCTTTTCATTGTCACTGTTAAACTGAAAAAAAACATTCCTTGATTCCAGGTCCACCTGGTACACCAGGTCCTCGTGGGGAGAGAGGTGAGCCTGGACCTCAGGGCCCAATGGGACTCCAAGGCAGGGTGGGACCTCCGGGAAGAGAGGGCAAGAAGGGACCAGTTGGACCTCCAGGTAAAGACAAGAGTAGAGGAGCTACAACCATCCTGATGGTGTTTTGGGGTGGTCTAAGGAAACTAAAAAAGTTGGTTTGGTTTAGTTGGGGCGGGGAGTTTAGATGTGTCCTCCTACAATGTTTAGGTGCTGATTAGACTGTGTTTAATTGAATTAATCAGGTTGGGGTTTTTTAATTCCTAAGTAAAATGTTTGATGTTGGCCTTGAATGTTGAAACCTACACGAATAACCTTTCTTTCACATTTCAGGTCTCAGAGGAGAGCAGGGTATGTGTCTCTGTCTTTTCTTTTTTTTTTTTTTTTTTTTTTAGCAGCAGATGAATGTGGTCATTACCATTACTGGCTTTATTTTAAACATACCCGCCGTGTTCTCCTTCGTGTTCAGGTCCTGCCGGCTCAGATGCTCACGTTCCACGGCTTTCCTTCTCTGCTGCGCTCACTCGACAAATGAGCAACGCCGGAACCATTGTTTTTAACGAGGTCTTTGTTAACGAGGAGAATGTCTATGACCCCAAAACAGGTACACATCCAGGGTGAATTTGCACAGATGATTGCCTCTTGTTAGACTTTGTGCTTTCTTAGAACGTCTTAAGGAGAAGGTGCTTCTGAGAAATGTTTGTTGATATGACATTTATACGTGAATTAGCTTTTGTTTGAGCTGAGAATGTGATACACCGTTATTTAGACCCTCAAAAAATGGGTCAGGACTCCTCAGGAGAAGCTGGAGGAGGCAGGTATAGGTGGCATCCCAACTGGACTTTCTTACTTTGCCTGCTGCTACCGTGCCTTGGCCAAAGTCAAGCGATGGACAATAAATCACTAGAAGCGTTTGCCATAATGGGATGCTTGAGCTTTTTATTTCATGTGTAAATGTTCATTAACTTCCTCCTTGTATTGTTCTTCACACTAATCCCACAGGCTATTTCACAGCTCCTGTGAGTGGGAAGTACTTCTTCAGCGGAATCTTGACAGGACACAAGAACATGAACATCGAGGCAGTTTTGTCCAAGTCCAATGTTGGAGTAGCCCGAGTAGACTCAGCCGGCTATCAGCCTGAAGGTCTGGAAAAGCCCATGTCTGAGGCAAAACACATTCCTGGAGCTGTGGCCGTCTTCAACATTATCCTGCCCATGGACGCTGGAGACACACTTTGTATCGACCTTGTCACCGGAAAGCTGGCTTACTCCTCAGAACCATTCACGGTCTTCAGTGGGATGCTGCTCTACGAGACTACGTATGAACTGCTGGATGTTATTTAATGTTTTTGTGGATGAGTCGCACAAGTGAGCATCTGTGCTGTCTGCCGGACTGTAAGAGACAGAACTTCTGATGCACAGCCGAACAGACATACGTGAAGAATGTGTAAGACTGAATCCTTTCAACAAGGAGCGATTGCTTATTTTAAAGTGCTAAGAAGGAAGGCACAAAGTGTTACATCGCTTTAAGGGAAAAAAGAGGTATTGTACATTTTATGCTTTTATTTGCTTTTGAAATAAAACGAAGTAATAGGACCAGTGGGCACGAAGAAAGTAAGGGCTACAGCAATCCAATATTTGACCCCAGTGACCTTGATCTTCACACAAACGATTGACCTATGGCTCACCATGCCAGAGCAATTCTGGAATCCACCTAGGTGAGTGCCATATTTGGTCCAGAATGGGGGGAAAACCAAATTCTTTTATCTTTTTTCAAAATGAATTGTTTAACGGCAATTTTGGTCAAAATCAGCTGAGGGACCTGGGAGGAATCAACCAGGCAAACATGACTTTGGCCCCAATTACTGACCTTTGGCAAATTTGCCCTTTCCAGAACCAACCTCCAAATGTTGGCCAAATATGTTGCAGATCTGAGTGAAAAACTTAAATTGTAGCCTTTGACCCAATGACCTTGACCCTAGTGATTGACCTTTGGTAGGTTGCGTGGGTGATCTCACCTTGGCAATTCAGAACCTTCCTCCATATGCTTGCCAAGTTTGGTGCAAATCAGAGGAGAAAAAAAAAAAAAAAAAACTTTAATTTTGACCTTTCATGCCAATAACTTGACCTCAATGATTAATTGATTGATTGATAAATTTGATCTTGCCTGGGCAGTTCCAGGTTCAGGGGACATTGGCATAAAAAACAAATTTTGATATTTGACCCCAATGACCTTGACCTTTGCCAAAGCTATTACATTAAGGGCAATTCTGAGGTCGACCTTCATCAACATATCAAGTTTGGTGGAAATCAGTCAAAGGACCTGGGAGGAGCTGGGGAACAAACAGACAAATGTTGTTTGAATTATAGAGTATGTTGATAGTATGATACCACTGCAAGGTTTTTCACAATTCCTCATTTTCATGTAGCGTGAGCTTGAATTCTTTTTTGATTGCAGCATTGTAAATTTCTGGTCCAACTTGCACTGGGAAACTGGGTT